>VXAC01001407.1:2570089-2603379 GCA_013399225.1 Rhipidura dahli
AGCTATTCTGAGAGACTTCTTTTTGTCTCTGGCAGGTTAACAGGGTAATCTGATTTTTTTTTTTTTCATGAAACACGAAGACTGGTAGTCAGAAGCCACTGCCTGTTATCTTCATAGTTTAATTTAGGATATGTTCCTTCTTCCCCTCCAGCTGAAAATATTGACTGAGACATGACCAGAAGTGGCTTTGATAGTTAGGGTCAGTGAGATACAAAGCAAAATTCTGTTATCCAGACAGTTTTATGCATCTTAGGAACCTTCAGAGTTCTTATTTTTTCCTGCTAAATCTCAGAGGTTTTTGAAGTTTCACTGATCTGGTCTCACTGTGGTTTGTCTCACAGAATCAATCTTCTTCTCAGTGTTATTGTTCCTCAACAGTAAAGCTTCTTTTCACTAACAGCAAAAAGACCTCGGAGTGGCATTTACCTCACCAAGTGAACCAGGTTTTCAGCGTTTTTCATTACTGGAACTGAGTATTGAATGTTTTGGATTAATCAAGTTTAGCGAGCGCCAATTTTTCCCTTGTATGCCAAGTGAAATGCAGTCGAGCTCTGTTGCCTATTAGTTTACCAATTTCAGGAAGCAGCTGTTTTTCAGCCTGTTATTTCACAGTTCCTGAGGTTAACAGCAAAGATCCCTCCCTCTACCGGGGCTGTCTAGGGAGGGAGCTCAATGGGAAACATCCCCATTCCTAACATGAAAGGAGCTATTCAGGGTCAACTCAACACTTTCATGAGGCTTTTTGCTGCTGTTAAGGCACCAAGGGCTGTTTCAATGCTGGCAGAACTCTAGGTTGGATGAACTACAGTAACATGCCCTGTCTGATAATTATGAGGGTGTTGGATTCTTGCTTGCAGTGATCTGCGGTATAAATTGATATGTAAATTACTTCTTGAAGTCAAAAGAATGTTGCTTGTTAAATACTGAGATTCTTCAAGATGTGAATGGAATAATGAGTTTTAGAGATGAGTTAGATATAGGCATCACAGGATGAAATTCTTTGATTTATTCTGTGGGAAGCTGGGTGAGCATCTCAGTCTCTTCTAGCCTCAAAATGCAGTGATATTTAAAATGGTTTGCTTTGCTGTATGGAAGAAAATTGAGAGTTTGCTTTACTGTACCAGAAAATACAATCTGCTGTAACTGTCACAAGAATGTCATTTGCTATCCAAAGTAGTTAAAAAAAGGAAAAAGCAGAACATATGAACCATTTACATAATCAGGCAGGTTTATTTGGACAATGCTAAAAGGAAATTTAGCAGAGCAGGTTCACACGTGTTAAAAATAGCAATAGCTGAAAATGTCTTGCCCCTGAAAGATGTTGAACCAGGTCCAGAGTTTGCTCACTTGATTAAGACAGTGAAATGCAGTGGGAAAATATATGGGGAAATGCAGTGGATTAAAATGAAACAAATTCCTGTGTGGGAAGGTGGCACATTGCAAATGGAAGGGCCATTACCTGGCTTTCCAGAGCACATTATCAGCTGAAGAACACTTTAACTTGGGACCCAGGGTGTGGTTCTGGGCATTAGATTTTGGGTAAGAGCTGCTACCTTACCATGATTTGCTTAGTTCTTGAAGTAGAAGTGTTAGGGGTGAAAAGCAGGTGTGTTATCTTTCCAAGCTGTGTTTACAGATGTCATCAATATATTTGCATTTATTAACAGTCCAGTGTCTTTCTATATAATATTTTAAAATTTTTCTCCCTGAGCTCTGTGCTAGTCTTTTGTTACAGATTTCTAATTGTTCAAAAGCTGTGATCAAGAGAGTTTCAGGGCTCTGGAGTTCTGTAGTTATCAGAATGTAGGTAAACAACCAAGCTAATAATTAAAGTAATTATTAAATTGTAGCACAGATTAGAGGACAATCATGCCTAGAAAATGGTCAGTCCCCTCTGAACAGAGGTGAAGTGATAAAGTCCTCATGTCTACTACACTTCAGAGGCAGCCAGAAATTATGAATAACACTTAAACTCTTACCAACATTGACTATTATTAGCCATAAGATTTGAGCACCAGAGTTCTTTACAGGTGTATATGTTACCTTGTAATTGCTCCATTGTTTTTGCCTTCAAATTATTAAAGGATATGCCCATGCAATCTGCTGTATTTTATTGATGCTGTAACATCATGTGGGAAGGGAGATTTCTATGGTAAGAATAGAGCATAAAAGTGTAATCCTTTTTCTCTTAAAAAGAGTTTCCTCCTTTCCCAAATACTCTGTTAGAACAGAGAGTTTAGAAAAGAACTTCAAATCAAGTTCTTCAAAATATTTGTTAAATGAAGCTGCTAAAACCTCTCAGCTCCCACAGTCCTTTGGATGGAGCTGGGTTTTGGTTCTTCTGTGCATCTCTGCTTTGCACGTGACTGCTGAGCAAGGCAAAGGGGGCAGGACAGAGGGAAATTTGTGATGGAGATGGAGAACGTGTGGAGAGGCCATTTCAAAGCTCAGGAATGGCACAGGAGTTCTTTAATACTACCTAATTGCAAGGAGGAAATTCTTCTCTGCTGACTTTTCTGGGGGAGAGGTTTTGGTTATTGTTTTATAACTGGGAAGATGTTTTCTTACCTGGGTCCCCCCCTCCTGGGTCTCTTCCTCCTGTCTTATTGCTCAGATCAGGGGAGGTTTCAGCTGAATGGAGATGAAAGAGCTTCCTTGGCAGCTAAGGCCAAAGATGGGCTGCAGGTGATCCATGAGGTAAATGAGCCTTTGTGCTGGGCAGTTGTTCCTCTTTTTAGAGCATTAAGATCCATTGGTCACCGGCTGGATAGCAGCAGTTGGTGCTATTGTACTTCCTTCAGGTGATTGAAAGCAGTTTTTCCTTCACAAGTTAAAGGCAGCTTTCAGATCAATTCTTTAGAGTGTGCATATGGCAATATTGGTAGTTCTTTGTGCAATGCAGACCGCTTCAGATTCGTCTCTTCCTGAAATAAAACCAGCACTTTATGGTAGCAGCATATGTTTCAAATATAATTTCTGCCAGAGACTAGTGATTCGATGTGACTCAGTTTTCTCAAGAGGTGTCAGACTCTGTATGCTATCTTAACATGAGTGCCCAAAATTAACTTTATAAATATTTTGCTATCCTGATAGCTGGAAACAGCTCAGCTGAAATCTCAGGCTGGTCTCAAATTGAAGAGGGAGAGGGGACTGCGTCCTGCTGTGTCTGCACAGGTTTTTCCTTGCTTGGGAAAGCTTCAGTGCTGATCCCTTGGGCTGTCAGTCCAGGACTGTAGTGCTTTTCCTCTCTCACCGTATTCTCAGGGGAAGGGCAAAGAAGGGACATACAGCAGCACCTTTTAAAATGACAGCTGTTTATCTCATGTGCATTTCTCTGTGGAATTAAAGGCTGGCAAAGCTTTGCTGTCCCTGCAGTCTGACTGCATTAAAAAACAAACAAAAATACCAAACTCAGGACTTTGAGGTTCAGTCTGTGTGCCAATTTACATCTTAGCTTTAGAAGCCTTGGCAGAACTCACAAAAATACCCAGAAGCATCTATCTATACTTGTGAGCTGTTTCTGTACTGTAAGGTCAGTTTCCTTCATTTCAACCTTCAACAGCCTTTAAATATTGAGTCTTCACCTTCATCTGACCACTGTCTTTGCTCAGTGTAGACATTGTGTGCCTTGCATTAATACATGCTCTTTTACATAAATGAATCCATGTTGAGGTGATGGCTGACTTCTGAAAGATTCAGCTCACAGGCAGGCTCATGGAAAAATTCTGTTTAGGAGACAGAAGAATGAACCATTTTATAGGAAATTTATAATTTGATTATTTAAATTAAAACAAATGCTTCTACTTAACATAGATATGACAGCAAATAAAAATCACTCTTTGAACAGCTCTTGTATCTCTACTTTCCTATGTCTAACAAAATGTGCAGGAATATTCCTGACAGGTGACTTGTGAGGGCATTAAATTTTGGTGTGAAGTGACAAAACACAAGTAAAACATCAGGAATTAAGGAAAAGAGACAGAGAAGAAGTCTATGGGGTAAAAAAGGGAGAAGCAAGAGAAAATACAAAAATAATTTCACAAGGAGCCTGGAACTTGTATAAATTACTGATAATGAGTAAGCAATGCTACTTTCTCTGTTTGTTGACCAATCTAATGACATAATTCTGAAGATTTCAAGGTCTGCTATCAGACAAACTGAGCTAAGAGGTGCTGACTGTATGCTGGTTTGGAGATGTGTTCTGGGACAGCATCAGCAATTCCGAAGGGCAGCCCAAGACACCATTTTCATCCTGTGGCCAAGCAGCAGCACATGGCTGTGCACACTCAACACTGATCCACATGTCAGGCGACATTAAGATTGAAACAAATCCATTTGATGTTTAGAGAATGTGCTTTTAATCCCTTTGCAGTGACAGGCAAAAGTCAGGAAGGAGAGGTAAGGTCTAGCACTGTCTGAGTATGTCTCCCTCAGCCTGGCTCAGCAGATTCTGCAGTGGGCCGTGTCCAGCTGGGACATCACTGCCTGCAGGGTTAACAATAGCTCTGCCAGCCAAAGGTGCCTTTTGCTGCTCTATCTTTGCAAACTGAGGTCAATTTCTACTCAGCATAATATATTCAGTCTTGTCACACCTTTATTGGCTACACCTGTATTTAATGCCGCTAAACTTCTGTGGAAGTTGAGCAATTTTTTCTTGCTTGTCAGAGAAGCATGACTGTTTCAGAACAGTGGAAAATATGTTATTTAAATGGTTTATTTTCATAAGCTGAAGTTTTCAGGTAGTGTCCATAAGGAGAAAGAAAAGGAGCCTTATTTTCTCATCCAGTTTCTATTCTGCAATCATAAATCAAAATTTTACCTTCCCTTCACTTGCCTTTTGCCAAGTATATTGGATCTGTGGCTTTTCCCATACCCTTTTCCTATGGAGTGAAAGCTGAGCACACCACTTTTCATTCACCTATAAATATATTTTTCTTGTATTACGAACTCAAAACACTAGAAAGTGCTGAACTTTTGATCTGCATAATATTAGCATATTCAAACAATAGTTGAAATGAAGGACAACCTAGTTTGAAAACAAATTTCACCTTGAGATTTAGGAAGAAAAAAATACATGCGCTTTTAATAGTTTTATTTATACTCCTTTAAGGCATAATAAAACTCCCAGTATTCAGAGAAGAACGAACAGGCAAATATTCTCTGAAACCTAAGGAAACATAAAGAAAAAGGCAGTGCATTAAAAAAAAAAATCAAAAACCTGAAAGGAAAAAAGGCAAGACTGTTATCTTAATAAAATCAGGCGTAGGCACTAAGCTTACTGGAGCTGGAGAGGTTTTTGTGGTTATTTTTAGGGGTTCTGTATAAAACCTTTACTATTACATCGACATGCCAGTGTACATACAGCCAGTGCTTCTCTGCTGGACCTTCAAACGAGTCACCATTTCCATTTTCCAGCACGAAGGAATACAAAACAACAACACACAAGATTTTAAATAGGCAGTAAACTTAGCAGGGAAGTTTCTTTGTTTGCCTTCTCCCTCAAGGTTTTTAAATGGAATTCTGTAACACTTTTTAATACAAGCAGAATTTAATTTTTAAGTTCAAATCCTCAAAGCTATGGGAATAACAGAAAAATTAATTTATACAATATTCAAAAGTGTTGACTGAAATGTTAATCTAAAATAGTTGAATCAGTGCTGGTATTGATATTTAAAGTGCTCACAGTTTCTGGAAACACTGTCTTTCTGTTGGGAAGCACTGCATTCTTGGAATTGTAACATTGCCTAGGAATGCTTTGGTTTTGTCTGAGCTTCCATCAGAAATCAGGCAGGGAAATTCAGTAACTTTGAGAAACCAGCTTTTTTGAGGCTTAGACAGAAGAATTTTGATTTGAAAGAAATATAGTATAGTGGAAACAAAAAGAAACAGTTTTTTGGGCTGGGCTTTTTTGGTGGTGTGGTTTTTGTTATTGTTTTGGATTTTTTCCCTGGAGTTCTTCTCACTCCATCTATGTTTAGCTTTGGCTCATTTAAGACTGGTTTTCCCCCATCCACTCCAACAAAAGTGGAAAATTCTTATGGATCCTTATCATCCTTGATGGCAAATAAAAATCACTCTTTGAACAGCTCTTGTATATTGTTGTTGAACAGCTCTTGTTTCTACCTCCATCTTCTGAAATGAAATCGCCCTTTATCAATTCCCAAAATATAAAATTGCCTAAGCTTCAGCACAGCTTGCTGTTTATGTTTAATAGACCAATTACAAGGTATTGCTTCCAAACTTCTCTTACTTGCTAGACTCTTCACCCCAAGATCTAGAAAGTGGCTACAGAAAATTATTCATAAGCCTTTGTTGAAAGGAAAACACTCTAAGATATTCCCCATAAGGCATTTTTTTGGGGGAAAAAAGTACAATGATTGTACTGTTCTGTTAAAGAATTGAAGAGAAAACTCTGAGTAAAAACATTAATTAAGGAAATGACAATAGGGCTCTGAGGGCACTGGAAGGAGCCTGAGAAACTCAAAATCTTCAAGGGGATTTCAGCAGGAAATGCTCTGGTTTGACACAGGCTATTCAATGGTCAAGGTTATGGCCTGAGTTCTAGAGAAAAACAAATTCATGGAATCCCTTCCTGCTTTTTTTCCCATGCATGTTCATTGTCCTACAGACTTGTGATTCCTAGAAAGTTATTTCTAAGGATTTTGATATGAGCCTCCGTGTTTTAATAACTCTCCAATTCCCAGGGCACATTCATGAGTATTTTTAATCACTGTAGCTGTGAGGATACTCTTGCAGATAGGACTGAAGCATGATTTGCAAGACTACACAGGCAGAAAAATCCAAACAATCTTACTCAGTCCCAGCTTTCAAATAATCTTATTCTTCTAGTCTGACTCCTATTTGCGCTATTTGGAGGTGACAAACACTTTGATTGCTGAAAATTAAAGAGCACATGCTTGAATATTTACTACTTTACTCAGGATTTCTATAGCAACTCTACTTTTGGAGTTTAATCTTCCATTAATAAAAGTATAAAACATTTTTGTCCTTGAATGCTGAGAGACTGCCTCAGATTTTATTTATCTGCATTTCTGGGAACCATAGAATCACAGAATGGTGTGGATTGGAAGACACCTTGAAGATCATCTAGTTCCAACCCCCTGCCATGGGGGCTTGGAACATAAGCTCTACAAATTTAATTTGTCTCCTAATGGATTAGTAAAAAGAAAGGAAAGATGGATATTAATGGAAAAAAATATCCTATCAAGCCAGATATATGGATGCTCCTTGGAATAAGCCTGGTACATGGAACAGAAATAACAGCTGAAATCTTACCTCAACTCATAATATTAAACTGTGAAGCAATAGGAAATTGCAGATAGGGCGTTTGCTGGAGAGAGCAATGTTGTGTTATTAATGATAAAACCACAGGAGGTAAGAGATAACAGCAGTCCCAGCCGTGCACAGCTGCCCAGGGAGACAGAGCCATGCAGGTCTTTTCCCTATGAGGGCTGTGTTTGTGTTTCCCGTGGTGCAGCCTATAGCCCAGGAAATGTGGAGCTGCTGTGGGATGTAACTGGTCACAGCATTGGTTTAAGCTCAGTGTTGCTCTGACATCTGCCAGACTTTGTCTGGGTTTGCCTTGGCCAGCCTGGAGATGCTTTTTTATCCTGTTTAGATGTAACTGCAGTTATGCAATTCCTGCTAGATGATTATGTAGTGACAAAAGGGCTGTGACCTACCTCGTTTTACCTTTTGCTTAGCTTTGTAAAGTTGTGTAGCATAACACTAAACATTATAAATCTTTTTAAGCTATCGCAAAATATTTACAACCAGTTATTCTGTGGAGAGTGAGCTATTTATTGGCAGAAGCCTCAGAAGTACAGCTACATGAGGACACCAGAGCTAAACCCAAACTTACCCATGATCAGATCCTGGTCAGCAAAGGAATGCAGCTTTGGGAGCTCTAAAAAACCAGTTATAGGGGCTGTAAAGAGTGCAGAAAGCATTCACAGATGTGAAACAAATATGGACTAAATTCAGTTGTAGTGCAATGAACATGAAGCAGGGTGTAGAGCATGTGAGCCAACTTATAGAGACTTGCTTGTGGAAAGCAGGAGGGAAATATGAAAAGGAACAGAAAGGCCAGTCTTGAGGTGATTTTCAAAAGAACAAATTAGTGACCTAGGCATACTTGACAGAACCATAAATGACCTTATTTAGTGATATATTTTTTCTTTTTCAAGTACTATATAATGAAATTAGTAATTGCTAGAGCCTGCTAACCTTTGAAAAATATTAACATTGAATACCCCTTTAAGGCTTGAACAGAGGACTATGGAGGAGTTGACTTGAGATAAATTTAGTTTTGGAGTTTATAGTGTTAAAAATTGACTTGAAAAACAGACTGAGCTGGGGTAAAGGTGTTCCATGTGAGGTTAGATTATTGCTTGCTCATGTATACTTCTGCATCACATGAGAGGAGTGGTTGTGTGAAAGCAGGCAAAGCAGGAGCCTTTGGACTTGGAGTTTGGATGCCCTCTGCTCTGGCAATTGATCATATTATCTAATCCCTTCTCTCTTCCTACTTTCCCAGTCTATAATTCCTTTCTGTATCTGTTTTTCCTTGCCTCCCTTACTTTCTCTCTCACTTGATTTTAGCATCAATGTCCCCCTTCTTCCCCCACTTCTCTTTGTTTGGCTTATTCCTAACTTACTAACCTATTTCTTTCTTCCAAAGAAACAAGAATAACTCCTTGATCAGTCTGCTTTGTGTTTCTATTCTTTCCTCCGTCGTTTATCTGTTTTGGCTGTTCAGGCTCAATGGAATAGGCTAATCTCTTACAATGTTTACACTACTGAGTCCTCACTCTGCGCCACCCTGAGATATGAGTTTTATGATTATACTTGGTTACTATGGTTATTTTAAAAATAATTAGAGAGCAATTGCTTAAGGGTATATGTTAATACTGAGTGCTTAAGTGTCAGTTTTGACTTTGAAGAAATAATTTGAATAAATGAATATTCTTTAGAATTTGAGTTGACGTAGTGAACTGATCACTAATAGTCTGTGCCTTAATAATGAATGCTGTGGTTTGGAAAAAGTGATTTTAGATGCCTAATTTGGAAGTAGGAACCTTGATTATCAGAAGTCAGGTGTTCTTTGGAAAGCAGTTTTTGGGGGTCTTAATGTGCCCAAAATTGAATGCTATCGAAATTATATCTCTCTGCAAAGTCCTGGCCTACAAAATTGAATCACCTTCAACTCCTGTTCACTTAAATATAACAATCACTGTAGGGTGTGATTTATTTGCCCATTTCCCCCAGTTCCCTCTTTAGGATTTCAAAGTTTCTTTCTTGCTCCACTGATTTAATCTATACCTATTCCACTGGTAGTGAGTTATTGTTTCTTTACTTGCAGAGCCTTACACATTTCAAACAAGTTGAAGGAATTTGCTCTGTGTACCTTGTCTGTTTAGTTGCTCCTGCATGGATGCCAGCAATTATTGGTGACCAGGGTGGTCCCTTCTGGGTTCTAGGCTGCCTTGGACCACAGCAAACCACTTGAGAGGGAGGAGGCAGTGATGCTCCCTGCTCAGGACAAGGTCAGGCACAGCAGCACCGTGCTGAAAGATTCCTACAGGAATGCTCATTTTATGGCAGAACTCTGGTGCTCCTGCTGGAACTCTGCTGTTGACTTCAACTTCTGTGAGAGCAGATTCTAATGGGTCCTGTCTCTAACAGGTGGCTCTGCAGTGTAAATGGATCACAGTTGGGTTTGGGTGTTGCAGGAAATCAGAGACCTGGGAAACAGGATTGACTCATCTGGTGTGTGATCCGAGGAGATCAGAGCAATAGGTGATAGAGGCCACAGGAGGGTGATTTGACACCTCTTGGAATTGGCTCTGTCCTGTGAACCTGCATTAGCCACATGCAAGTACCCCAAAACATCAAAGCATAGTTATTTTTTTTCAATATTAATGAATCTTTGCCAATTTCAATTTAAAATTATGCTTTATTCACCCTTTTCTGTGTAATTTTTTCCACGGAGGAATCTTGTTACGATCACAAAAAACAGGTCCTGTGTGCCTTTCTGCTTTCCCAGTGAGAGATGAAGTGATTAATGGTAGCAAAGACACGAATCCTGAGTGCATGAGTTAAAATAATGGGAGCTCAGCTGTTGCACCACCAGTAAATGGGAAGGGAAACTTTTCATCTTCCTGACGCTGAAGAGTCCTGCTTCATCATCCCCTTTTCTCTGCTTGTTTTCATTGCAAAATTCTCATTATCAGAAGTAGGAACTGACATCTGCTGGAGAGAGTTCTTATGGATGACTGTTTTCCTGTTAACAGAGGCAAAAATCTGATGGGGAAATAAAAGGAGGGAGACTATATTAAGACACTGTTTTTCTTAGAATGACGGGGGAAAACTAACAATACAAATTACAAGATTTCTTTATCCTTTGTTGGAGGATAAATATATGTAAAAAGCCTGGTAGTTCAAACCCTGTCCAAGGGAAAGTCAGATCTGCTTACATTCAATGAAACATCTCATTTTTCTCTGAGTATCCATCTTCAGACTTGAAGAGAGAACGGAAGGATAAGTGGGATAAGCAGTTGGAAGGATAGACAGATTTAGCAGAAGGGAAAACTAAAGGCGTGGAGAGGTGTGAGAAGAGGTGACAGCAGAAATGAGTGGAGCGAAGGTGTGTGCTGCCGTGGGGTATGGTCAGATTGCACAGATGGCTAAGGGGGAATTACACGAGAAATGGCAATAATTGCAAGGGGGACCTTTCAGGAAAGGGAAACTCTGAAAGCCAACAGCACCTAGGTAGCCATAACAATAATACTATATAATATTGAGATGACCTCGGTAATGGGATCGGAAATACCACCTTTGGGTAGACAGTGCCCTGAGCTTAGCTGGGTTTTACAGGTGATTATCGGGGAGTTAGGTGAGAGATTGGGATATTCACAGATAATTGGAGGGAGTGAAATCTCCTTTGGGGGAGTGAAATCTTACAATACCAGCAGAACTTGGGTAACCTTGTCAACATGTGGTAGAAAGCTTAGATGACCTAGATAATGTGATCGGGAACAACAAATGTGGGCATAGGTGTAGCAAAATTGGAACCAGCGGGGAAAGTATGCAAGAGTGGGGTTTTCCTTCAGGGGAAAAAGAAGGGCAGATGAAAATGAATGGGGGAAGAATGAGCATGGAAAAAAGAGAGAGGCAGGGAGATTAAAAGAGCTGGTTAAGTGCAAGCAGGATGCTAGTCAGCCCTGCCTGTTGTCACCGTGTCTTGCTCAGGCTTTAAGCTCTGTTCATGACTGTTTAGGAAAAAGTTTTTCACGGAAAGAGTGGTGAAGTACTGGAATTGTCTGCCCAGAGAGGTGATGGAATCACCATCCCTGGATGTGCTTAAGAAAAGATAGGATGTAGCACTCGGTGCCATGGTTTAGTTGAGGTGTTAGGGCATGGGTTGGACTCAATGACTTTAGAGGTCTCTCCAAACCTGGTGATTCTGTGATTCTGTCTTCTTTGTGAATGGGCTGTCTTTGTGTGCATGTAGGCACCCAGCCGACCCTGTGTGTGAGTCTGTGCCCCGCGGTGTTCATGCCCCTGACACTGGCTGACCCACAGAGGGGGCTGCAGGAGCCCCCTGTGTCTGACTGGGCTGGGAGCAACGCTGGGTGGGAGCACACCGAGCCAGGGACGGCACCTCCCCTGCATCCACACGCCCTCCAGCTTCACCTTCACTTTGCACTAGGGAAAATGTCACACGGTGTGCAGAGAGGGTAGGATTTAATGTGAGTAACCATCCCCCAGTAAATTTCCTGTCTCCTTGGACAGTGTGCTGTATGCATCAGTAGTGATTGCTATGGCATGTTACAGAAATAGCTCCCCTCCCTCCCCTCCAGGAACTTAAATTCTTGCAGCTGGGTGCGCAGTTGTGACAAACTAGCCTCAGCTCAGCTCCTTAGGGCACACAGCCACAGGCAGACTCATCTCTCGCTGTTGCCGTCTGTACCACGAGTCAGAAGGAGCCAGATTGCCTCTGGACCTTCTCTCTCAGCACCGTGGAACGGGCACGAGTCTGTGCTGTCCTCAGATATGCTCTGACAGAACCATCTGGGTGTGCTGCAGCAGATAGGAGCTGGCGAATGAATTAGCAGTTGCCACAAGTGAGTTGGGGAGGCAGGTAAGTGTGTTATGGTGAGAAATTCACAGGCAGAGAGAGGAGCTCTCCTCAACAGGAGACAGGAAAAATACAGGAGTTTAGGAGAGGATGCCACACAAATCCAGCAGAAACAGGATATGTAGATTTGGAAGGCAGGTGAATCAGAGCAGTGAAAGCTTGGCAATGTCAAAGATTTTCTCTCGTAAGTCTATGTGCCTGAAGCAACAAAAATTTCAACTCATATTCTGCATGGTTAGGATCTTCTTCCAAGCTTTTTTCTTAAAAAGTCTGAAACTTTTTCAAAATGCACATGCAACGTACACTAATCCTCAGATCTAAGACTACTGCTTTAATTGCATTTCCTCTCCTTATTGCCTTTAATTCACAAGATGTTACATGATGTGTTTGTTACTCAAATATCATGAAGGACCTGGGTGGGGGGGGGCTGCTGAAAGTGCCCCATCATCTTCATTGCAGGAGTGAGAGTGTCTTTGGCTTCCTGAGTAGTGTGGGTGTGCAACAGATATAAGGCCTGTTCTTATTTTGAGACTTAAAACAAAACCTTTGGATGTGTTACTGGCTAAAGCCTTTTGTCTGTGAACTAGAAGATGATGTGAAACAAGGTTAATATGTGCTAGTTTCGTTTGGGGTTTTGGGTGAATATGAACCATAAAGGCATTTTTACCATATGTCTAATAAAAGTGCTTTTTCGTAGTAGTAGCAGTTCACTACTAGAGTAATACACTTCTGTAAGTCATTAACAGAGATACCCGATGGTTTTGTAATGTATTTATGTTAATTTCTGTTACTAGTACTTCTCAGAAGGGTGGCTGGTTATCTTTGCTAGGGTTACTCCATCTTTGCCAAAAGGTATGGAACAATCACTTTAGCTCATTCAGTGATAGAGTGCAACTTGTTTAATGTACAAAAGCTGTGGTGACATGCAGACTTCCTAATCATGATGTCGGTAACATAAGAAGAGGTCTTTTTTGGCACTATAAATAAAAATGACAGTGCACTTAGATTCTTTGCATGGCTTGTCAGTTCTAATTCTCATCCATGTTTCTAAGTATTCTCAAACATGTCAGGATCAGAACATGCTTTGAATAACTAAAAGTATCATTTAAAATCTATCAAAATCTAATGGAGATCAGCACTCCAGTCTCAATGCATCTTGTGCCTTAAAGATCAGCTGTGCAGCAAAACTGCTACCTGTGGACCTCTATTCTTTCCTCATTGATTTGTACATGTGGTGTCGATATAAAAATATTTAAAAACCTGTCAGTAGAGTGTGTCCACCTGTTTTACTGACTTCATAATTATTAGTGTGGCTGCAACACAGCTGAAAACTAGGACATTTTCTTCCCTGTCCTTGAATTTTGACTACATTTTTAGCATTAGTAAAAATAAGATATTTTGGTTTTGGTGTTAAAGGCATATAAAGACTGTCATTGTTATCTAGGCTAATCCATGAGGCAACATAAGTCATGGACTTCACCTTCAGCTGGTCTGGGGGATAAGCTGGGACATATTTTTTAGAAAGAAGCTCAGACTTGATTTATAAAGTCTGAATAACGGAGTTGCCAGTGCACGCCTTGCTAAGGTGTTTCAGCAGCTGTTGTTTTCTCAGGGGTAAAGTGTGACCTTCTCGTCATTAATTTTGCTGATGCTCCATATCTGAGCATGCTGATTGTTACAGTGATGCTGAATACTGTCTGCTGGATTAAATAAACCTTTTCACCAGGAAGACTCAGTGTTTTTCTACTATCAATCTATAAAAGCTTTTATCAGCTCTTACAAAGCTTGCCTGTTCTTTTCCATTCACTCTTAGTAAAGTCAGAAATGAGAATAAATTAGGTATATTTCACTTGAATCAGTGTTTTCATCTGACTTTGTAAAACCATTCAAAAATGGCCTTTAGACAGATACTTATGCTTTAAGTAAAGAAGGGCCTTCTAGTGCCCTGAAAAAGGTGCTGGTGTTGCTTAAGCTTTTCTTTTTTGTCCTTATTGCAAAATCCTATTTTGAGGTAAAATATAAAGGGAGAACAGAAATATTTTAAATGTCTATATTTAATAATCTCCTTTCTTCTTTAACTTCTAGAGGCAGAACATAGTAAAGTTTACTGTAACTTTAATCCTGAAATTTAAAGTTAAAAAGTTTATACCACTAAAATTAACGTTGTGACATACATGAATTATTCATAATGGCAAAAATGGCCCCTCTACAGTGTGTGATGATAGGCTGCCTGATGACTTCAGGGTGGAACTAACAACTCTGTGCTCTAAAATATAATTACATGAATAGGATTTAGAAAGATTTTCTTTCAGTCATAAATGTAAAAAAAAAAAAAAAGGTAAAAGTGTGTAAAAATCACATTTTTTTCCATTTAGACCCAAGTATGAACAGACTTTTGCAACTCTCTCACCCTGTAATTGCCACTTTAAGCTTTCTCTTGCCCTTCTGGGGGATTTGCTACCTTTGTATGCAGACATAGACACTAATGTTTATTGCTATATATTTTTATTTTAAAAGTACAGTTGTAGCTTGCAAAGGAAATTGATCTTTCATGATATTCTGTCTCAATTTGATTCAAAGAAATTGATGATGAGGCCTTTCAAATGTGCCAGAGTAGCACCGGGCAGCTGTGAAGTATCCTCCAGCTAAAGAGAAAATCATTACAATGTGAATGAAGAATGATTGTTAAAAACTCAACATTGCCCAGTAGAATGTCACTTTTAAATGCACCTGTGTGCTTGTGATTGACAAGTGTGATCTTGTACAGGTCCTGGATTAAGTTCTAAAACTGATATTGTACTTAATATTGGAAATGACCGTTCAAAACTAAAGCCTGGTAAGCATGAGTTGCTCTTCTTGTTCAAGACCATGCTCAAACATTATATTAAGTATTAGTTAAGTATTTCAAATTATATTTAGGTTATAAGTGTACTTATTTTAGACTGAGTTGGGTCTCCATGTGTGCATGAAACTTGAGTTTGGCAAAAAAGTCTTAGGCCATTGCTAAGTTCTTTAAAAAGTGGAATGCTCCAAGGGCTATTGAAATCCTCTTCTTTTTTTGTGTGTGTTAATGCAGGAAGGCATTAGTATTCCAAGATATCTATGCAGCTTGTTTATCCATTTAATAACTTTTTCAAACAAAACGTGTGTTTTTCTTCTGTTGTGTCAGAGAAAAAGCTCTGCATGGAGTAGCAGGTGGTAACTAACTTTCAGAAAGGAGATAATTCCAGGCAATCAATATTTTTGATAGATACTTGTTCTTGATTATAAAAAGAAGATATGTGTCCATAATACTTTAAATTTAAATTTTTTCCTAAGAAGTGTCTTAATTTATCTCTTTGAGTAGACTGGAGGACAGTATCCTAACTCCACAATAAATATCTATTTGGTCCATGTGTTGTAACTTCTGCCACTTTTCCCCTCTACTTTTCCTGTCTCCAGCAGGATCTCAGCTGCTTGTGGCTTAGCCCTGTCCCTGTATCTCCTTCTCCCTGGATCTCTGCTCACACTGTCAGAGGCTACCCCAGAGAGCCATTTAGAAACTGGAGTGCCTGGAGGCTGAAGCATCTCCCTGCCCGGTGTATTCTCTCCAGGAAATACCACTTAGGCCCGCAGTTCCAGGAATCCTGCTGGTTTCTTATTGATTTGTAGGTGAAGTTCATGGCAGGAGCTGCTTCCCATCCCTCTTGACAGTAGTAGCACACGGTGCTGGAAGGAAGAGTGGGTCAGAGTGTGGTTCTTTACCCAGAGCATGCTGCCTCCACAGCCCACTGTCTTCTGCAGATTGCCTTCTGAATGAGTAAAGAAGTGGGTTTACATTCTTTGGTTTCCAATTTGGGATACACCCAAGAGTAAAAATTCTTCAATGTTTGTCCTGTGTTTTGGGTTTTTAATGAATATTTTCTGCAATGTAAATATGTTCCCCAGCCCATGCTGGGTAAGTAGTTACACACTAAGAGCAACAGTAACCCAGAGCTTTGCTGACAGTGCCAGAGTTACCTGTTTCCTTCTTACTTTAGGCTGTGATTTCTCCAGATCTCAGAAGTGGCAGGGGTAGCAAGCACGAAAAGTGTATAAGCAGAAAGTCCAGGCTGCGATGGAAAGGAATCAGACAATTATTTTTTTTTTTTTTGAGGCCATTAAAACAAAACAGGAATCATAACAACTCTCATGTCAGAAGGGCCTATGCTCCCAAAGATGCCATTTTCATATATCTTTTCGAATTATGAGGCTTTGACTAGATGAAATCGGTCAATAGCATCTGACTGCACCTTAGAGGAGTCACTTATGAGCCCACTTCATTTATTCATGCCACTTTCTCTGTTTTAGCTGACCACAGTGTTTTTAATTTCCTGACCTCTGGCACTTGGCTTTGCAGAGTGCTGCTAATTCTCAAACCACTCCTTCACTTATTTAATTTAATTTCTGACTTTTAATACCGTAATTATCCTGAGGATATCAGAGTGACTAATTTGCCGAGACAAATAGGCTTCTTTTTTAAATGCAATCATTCAAGTCTCTCAGCACACTGGGATGTTCAGGATGCAATACAAGGAGAGTAATACATTCTGCCAGCAGTGGCATTTGATAGAAAATTGGAGGACATATTTAATAAAAATCAATCTTTTTCTGAAGTTACTTGCTAATACAGTCAACAAAGCTAATAAGGTGTTAGAAATTACTTGGAAGTAATGAAGAAGAAAACAGAAAATAGTTGTCATGTTATTGTATACCTCTGTGAATGTCTGCTTAATTCACCAGCTCAGAATGTTGAAAAAATTGACATGTAGCATAAAGCTGTAAAGTGCAGAAAGAACAATAAAGTAGAAGAACATGTGGAATCGCTCCACTGCTAAAAGAGATTAAACATTTGTAGGATTTCTAGCTTGGGGGAAAAAAAAATTACCAGAGGGCAAATAATGCAATGTTATGAGCTGTCTGGAGAGAATGAATAGAGAACAATTATTTATTATTTCTCACCATCTAAGATCTAAGGAAGATGAAACAAATGCAGGAGATTGATAAGAACTGGCAAAATACAGCAGTGAAAGATGTTCTTTAGGCATCTGCTTCTGCTCTGGTTCTAGCCAGGATTCAGGCTCTGGGATAGGTGCTGTAATATTCTGCTCCCACTGTGAGGCAGAGAAGTGATACAATACTCAATTTATACCAGCCCTTAGGAACTGAACACCCACGCTTGTGGGAGGGATTTGACACAATGTAATCCTTTTAGTGTAGTTCTTCCTAAATTCTGCTTTAGAGCCTTAGTTTATTATTTTATTTTGTGTTTTGAAGAAGCAACACCCCTCTGAAAATCCTTCATTTGAAAAAAAAAATATTAGTTTAAAAAAAAAAAAAAAGGATTAACTCAGTGTGACCACATAGTTGAGCCTTTCAGCCAGGTCACTTTAACTCATCAGCTGAGGTTGTTCAAGCACTGTGTTTTTTGCAGGAGGCAGAACCAACTCCTATTCCCACTGCTTATGGCTTGGCACAAACATCTGTGAACAGGCTCCTTGCATTATTCTGGTCTCATCTCTGGCAGCACCTTGTTTGCTCAGGGTGTTGGACTGCTCTGGCTGTTATTATCTGAGTATTATGAAAACTGGGGCTTTAATAATTAACTACCTTTATTTATGGAGGCACCTGAATGGTATAAACTCAGCTTCTGAGCTGTGCTGTAATCTGTAATACTGTGACTTTGTGACATGACCGCTGAATACCTGAAATTGGGCTACAGCTCTAAAAATGTGTTTTAAACATATGACGGGAAAGATAGCTCAGAGAAATTTTAGAATAGATGTGTTTGTTGACAGCTATTTAAACCAAGACATGTATTTATACTTGTATTTATATGTCCTGTTTGTGTCCTGTGGGAATGAATTCCGTTTGCAGCCTCATTGTTCGTCTCTGGGTTATGAGACTGCTTTGCTGGGATTAGTCTCTGTAGTAGCACCTACTCAGAGCATTGCAAAGTTGCCTGGCACATTTTGGAATATTCTATTTGTTTTATTTTCATGTGACAGTGTCTATTATCTTAAAGAGGGTATGAGAAAAACTAGAAATTGTTGTTTACTGGTATCAGCTTAGTCTCACCTAAATTCATCATGAGGGACCTCTATGTTTGTGCAGAATCTCTGCCCAGGGACTCCAGAGTCAGTCTCTGAGGGTAAAGAAGAGACTGGCTTCCCCCACTGAAAACGTGTGTAAATCCTCGTAGCTCCAAAAGTCAGGAAATCATCGAGAGAGGCAAATTTTGCTGACAGAGCCTAAGGCAAGTCATATTTTAAGCACCATCAACACAAGGCATTTCCATTTGATGCTTGATTGTCCATTGGGATCTCTTTTCTTTGTACAAAAATGTGAGACAGAATGATTATACAGTGATACTAACAACATTCAGAAAGCCTGAAAGATCTTTTTTCTGGGCTTTCTCTTTTGTAAAGTAGAGATGTGGAGGAGGATGGTAATCTGCATGGTTAAAAAGAAAACAATTTTGATCTCAGTGTAAACATTTAGTGCCAAGTATAAATCAAAAACCTAAATTTGGAAAAGCAGCTATTCCTGAGTGACTATAACAGGAAAAATAAGAAAAAGAGCATGAGAGAGAATTAGATACATTTATGATAACAATCCCTTTTGTTAATATGGATAATTGACTGTCATATATAGATACATGTACTGATAATCATTGATAATCATTGAGATACTGATGTAGATTTCTACATACCCTGATAATTACTGATATATAGAGGTTATCATCAAAATTGTAGTTAGGTATGTTTGAGCTTTGAGTCTGACTGGATTAGTGACCTCAGATTCTGAGTTACCTAGAAGCATAAGCCTTTGTAGACTGGGCTAAGAAGTGCAGTTCTGTTAAACAAGAAAAGATATGCAAAAGACACAATTTTTTAAATCCCAGGGAGAGGATATGACTAGAGGTGGATATAGGTCTGTGATAGTCTACTGATGGTGCTTCCCAACCTGTGAGCAACTTGTTGCTTATAAGATCATATGATATTGTGTCTGCACAGCCCAGAGCTCAAGACTGAGCAGCCTAAAACTTGTTATTTTCAGACTGTGGAAAAAGAAACGTTAGAAACTGTTGGAGTAGATCTTCTTACAGACAAGGTCTAATTTACAAATAGATTCACTGACCCAGCAAAGGACTGAAGTACATGCTTTAGATATGTAAATATTTTCCTTCTGAAATTCAAATTTAGTAAAGACATTGGACACAGAATTAAGATCATAGTGATTTTGTTCCTTACTCTGTTTCTTATAGTGTTGCTTCATTTGCACTGCAGAGGTATCTCTTGATCAAAATTTGACATTAAATCTTCCTTCCTCTCCTTTCCTATCTTTTCTGCCTCAAATCACTTTCTTGAGTAAAAAACCTCTAGCAGGGAAATGGAAACAAAGTAGTAGCAAGTATTTCAAGGTTACTTTGGCATCCTAAATCACTGAACAGTCGAAGTTGGCACTAAAGTTTTGTTTGAACTCTGGCAGTTTATTTCAAGGCATTATTATTTTTGTAAGAAGAAGGAAGAGAAAGGAGGGAAAGGGAAAGAAAAGAAGATCTCTGGGCTATAACAACATTGTCTACTTAATTCTGTATTTCACTTGCTCTCTTTGACCCTGGTAAAGAAATCTCCCTCTGAAGTTTCTAGTCATGCTGTCTTCATTTTCACATTAAAGCCATCCTTTATCACAATAACAATAACAGCATCTATGACGAACATTAACATACGGAGAAAAAAAATTAATTGCTGCATCCATTGAGATGGGCAGTAAAAATGCTGTTTCATTTTATTCTTCCCCCAGGAATTCAGACCTTGAATGTCATACAGCTGAAAAGGTCTCTGCTAATTATAGATTTGTCGGGGGGCTGAGCAGAATGGCTTGAAGTCCACATGGTGAGGACTTTGCCTTGTGTTTTCAGAAGTGTAGCCTCATTTGAGAAAGAGTTTATAAAGCAGGTTGCTGGGCAGTTATAGAGGAGAGTAAGGAAAGGCAATATGACATCTGAGAAGAGGAAGCTGTTCATATGCAGCCCACATAAACGGCTTGCAGCAAGCTTTTGTAAGCTCCTCTTTAAGAGGAACCTGCTAGGACAACCTTTTCATAAACATCATTGTACATAGATGCAAGATGGAGTCTCACTCATGTAGCAGGAAAAAATGACAAAAGGAATTTGTACTTTCTTCTGAAAGTTTGAAATATCTATTATGGCATGACAAATATGAATGTGTTGATGAAGAACCCAAAATCACTATACTTGACAATTTTAGTTGTTGGAAATAACTGACCTTTGAAGCATTAAAAACTATTTACTAAATACAGCAAAAGGATATAACCAATTTCCCATCATCCTACTGTGGAAATTAACACAATCTTTTGCAGTTCAGGTAATCTCAATGACATTTGTACCATATAGTCTTTTATTCATGACAATTTTTTATGTACTTCGTATGTCCACTGCTTCAGTGAAAAGAACAGATGCTGAAAAGCAACATGCAATGATATATAGATTTCATATCTGTGTAAAAAATGAATGATCTGCTTCCTTACACTGAAGAGGCAATTTTACTCTCATCTTTACCACTGTGCAAGTGTTTGACCCTGTATTTCTCAATAGCATTATTAATCATATCATAATAGAACCTTCACTCAGGCAAGTCCACCACAATTTTGGGGAAAGTTATCTTGGCAGATTAATTTTTGCCCATCTGTGTTTCTTTGTGTGGGCTGTAAATATTGTCACTGTCTTAAGGCTTGGCAAAAAAAAATCAACTGCTCTCTCACATTGTTTCATTTAAGATTGCTTTATGGCCCATTAAAACAGATTGCTGGTTGCTGCTGAGGAATGAGTGCTGCAGTCTGCATTTACGTGGCTCAGCTGTAGCTTGTTTGTAGGTGCTGTGTTTTGTGATACTGCCTTGTTCTATACATTAATCCAGGCTAGGATTTAAAGGATATGGAGGAGGATAATTCCTATTAGCCTATCTCTATAATTTTTTATCTAAGGGTTTTGGTCATAACAGAACTGTACAGTGAGATTTCAAATTTTAGGACTGCCCTCCAAGAACTATTTCTGGTTTTGTTTTTGTGGGTTGATTTGTTATTGTGTCTGTTTGCTTGTTTGTTTAGGTTTTGTTAGTTTGCTTTGGTTTTTGTGTTTGTTTTGGGTTTTCTTTCCCCTGCTGTTTTCAGTTTAGATAAGTGAAGCTTTTATGGATGAATAACATATTAAAGGAAAAAAATGAACACCTGAACCTGGATTATGGTGAAAGCTTTTTTGGTGGGAGCATTTTTGTTGGTCGGCACTCCTTGCTGTGTTGTTTTTCTTTTGGAGGAATTTCATGAGTTCACCCAGGTGTAGGCTTTCAGACATTGTAATCAGGTGTGAAAAAATTTCTTAGATAATGATGCAATCTTGTGCACAGGTGACTCAAATTCAAGATTTTCCAGCAAGCTATTTATACTAATAGTGTGAATCAACCTGAGATCATCCTGGATAAGTAAGTATCTGTGAAAACTGTCGTGTGTCTGAGTTCGTTGTAAAGCAGATATACAGATTGTCCTTTTAGAGGAGATGTGTGCATGATGCCATTAAGTTGGACATGACTGAATTTACTTTTACTGTGCCTTAGATGTATGAATAATATTAATATTAAGAATTAGAAAATATTGTACAGGTTTAAAGGTCACCAGAAAATAGCAGATGTTGCAGTAAAATTGCTTTCATTGTGACATGACCAGTGAAATTTGTCCGAAAGGAAAGGAAACGATGAAAGTGGTTTTTTGCTGAAAGGCCTTGTATCATCTCACCACTGGCTGCATCCCTCCGAGTCCCATAACACATTTTATATATTCATTACCCATGACAGTAAGTGTTCCTTGCCCGGCTTTCTGACTGGTGTGCTTTGTGATCATTCAAGCTGGGTTACATCAGTTTTACTGTGTTACCTCAGTCAATGAGATGTGAACTGGCACAACCCGCTGTAAAAGGAGCTGGACATTTTAGGATAAAGTGATTTGCTATATATGCCTAGAGATTTGAGGAAAGAAATGGTTTTCTTGTTTCTCCAGGAAATTCTGAGGTTTTTGTTTCTAAAAGACAAATTTGGAGGTCCCCTTATTACTGAAGTATGTCCAAAGTATAGGAGCAAAAAACCCAGATGATACCTCTTTATGTAATTAAATGTATTTCTAATGGATGTTGCATCTGAATGCAAAGGAGACAAGGATGAATCACGATGTGGAGAGAGTTGTTACAAGTTCTGTGCAGAAACATTAGAAAAAGAGGTGAAACAGGACTATCTCTTCGTTCCTACCTTGCTTTCCTGCTAATTTGTTCTCTTTGTTTACTCTAAACTCCATGTCCTGTTCTGGTAGGAAATTTCAGACTCTCCCCTGGGTGGAAATATGAGCTCCAGGAGGAATTTCGATTGGGTCACCGTATTAGATTTTCTTTCAGAAACTGTATGTATTTAAACTTTGAAAGAATTGGAGTACAAGTAGATCCAAAAATTCTGTTGAGTTTATAACACTTTCCTGAGTCTGTGTAATTCTACACCACAATTTTATTCCTTTTTGGGTTACATAATGGGAATACACTTATTCCTTGTTCTTTGTTAGAAACAAGTTTGATAGCAAAGAGAAGGAAGAGACTTCTGTTTCATTATTGATAGTCAAGCAGAACGTGAGTTACTGATGTTTAAGAAACACCAAGAGGTGTGAAAGGTACTTACAAATATTCCCCTGGCTTGGAGAGAGAGTAAACCTCTATCTGTATTTCACCCCCTCCCTTCTCATATTCAGGATGACAGCCTCACCATAGTGTGGTTGGAAATTTTGTCATAATCAGAGAAACTCATCTCATGGCTCGAACCTTTCATGAATATATATTTACTTTCCAGTGGAAATTTCTGTTTCTCGTCAAAAAGAGTTAACGATCTTAAAGATCCTTTTCTGACGCCTTGATACCTTTGTTCCCTTCCAAAGTGTATTTTGTTAGCATACTAATGTTATCCTCAGCTGACCTGCTAAGACCAGGATCTTGAAGTTTGTCAATCTAAGACTGACCTTCATGCAGGGCTGAGAAAAAAAGAAATTAGCCTCTAGCCAATGCTAGCTTATTTTAGTAAAACTAATTTTTAAGGCCAGTCTTTTTTCCAGAGCTGTCTTTGTTCCTATGAAAGATTAGGAGCTGATTTCTGTATTGGACATATTGATTTAGTACTTCACTTGAGTTTAACATTAAAAAAAACCCCAAAACTTTCACTTACATCTTAATTTTTGTTTTGAACTAGAAAAATTCTGAACCAGGTTACTCAACATTTGCTCATGGGATTGTGGTTCCCTTGAGATACCTGGCACTTGTCTGACATCCTGACATTTGGAACTAAGTGAAGAAATCCAGTAGAATCCAAGATTTTATCTGATTTTAGGAATATTTTCAGGAAAAAAGGGCATACACATTTATGGGACATTGCAACATTCTAAACCTAATTTTTTTTCTAATTCAGAACAAAATCTGAAAATTCTGTAATTTGTTTGGTAACACAAATACTGAAAGTAAGAAATTAAACATATTAAAAAGGTTGCATTTTAATAGCGTCAATATTATGTTAAAACCTTTTTCTACATAAAACTTCTTTGTTAAAGTGAGTGACTTTTATGGGGAAAAAATAAAAGATAAATTGTTTTCCTCTAACACCTTTATATTTAAAACATGTTAGCAGATTTTGAATATTTCTATAATGCTACATTTTTATAACCTGAGATACTCTTTTTCTGGTTATTGCATAGGAGCAAAACTGTAGAAAGAAGTGTGTATTGGCTCACTGATTTATTTTGGAAATCACTAGACACAGCTACATAGTATTCTGTCTTCCTAATAGTTTCTTTGCATTTCTTGCATCATGTCAGACATTCTATCAATATTCATTTCTCATACATCGCTTTTTCTGTTTGGTTCTTCCTGCTCATGTAGTGCCTGCCACCTCTATTATGTGATAAATAATTTTCAGCCTATTAGTTTCCATTTTCAGAGTATAATCATACCTTAAAAGAGGGAAAATGCTCATTATCTTGTCTTGCTCACCCTTAGTTTTAAACAAAATACATTGAAGTTGTATTGAAATAATTTCCTTATCACTTTCATTATCATAATTTCATTTCATTCATTTCAATTCACCGTTGTTTTAAAAACTTATTACTAAGCCCTACTCATGCTTTCTTTTCTTACTGAGTTGATTCATATAACAATTTTATTGAGCTCTCAGAGAGGTGGTTCACATGCCAGGTGTAACCTTACTCAGCAGAAGTGCTGCGGACTGCCCAGGAAGGGACGTTGTGAAAACCAAATTCCATCGTGATCAGTAGAGGTCAACGGAGCTTTGTGAAGTCAGCCTGCTAACATTTTACTTAGAACTCGACAGAGTTCTAGAACTCAAGAAAGACTTGTAAATTAATATTTATTAGTGTCAAACATTCATATTTTATTAATGGTTTAGTCTACAAATGTAGGAATACGATTGGTATTCTGCAAGAAATTTGAATCAGCCAACAACATAGCAAAAGCTGTCATAAAGTTTGCCAAATATGGCTTTTGATGTTAGTGCAATTTCCATATAACCTTTTCAGAATTATCAGTACTGTTATATTAGTAATTTATATAAAATCTATTTCTCTGGCAACTGAAAGGAAAAAAGAAAAGAACAACCAAGCTTGGAAATGAACTTCTTAAAAAATAAATTATTTCACTTCCTAAAAATATCAGGAGAGAATCAGAGCTGACATTCTTTCCTGTGTAGTCAGTTCTGTTACCTCCCAAGTTTGCTGATCACTTGGAAAAGGATCCAAATGAGCTGACACTGGGGAAAAAAATTCTGGCTGCTGTAAATTACTGTTTAAAAATATCTTCTTTTTCAGAAAGAATGTATATACAATGCTGTTCCCAAAGATAAGTAAACTTGCCCAAAGGCAGGTTAAAAAATCCCCAAACATGACCTCCTTCTCCAGCAATCTTTTCATAAGGTTTGCCTATTCTAATATGGATTTAGAGTGTGCTGTTACAGATTATATAGAATTTTATTAATTTAAATAGCTAATAATAGGTGAAGTGCTGCTACAGGATTGGTCAGCAGAATAAAAATAAGATGAAAAATAAAAATTATAATGATGCTATGTTAAAAAAAATTGTATTGTGCTTTAAGGTGTTAATTTGCCCTTTGCAAGTGAACTTCAGGTTGCCTGTCTGTCTGTACACAGGCATGTGCCCTTTGGAATAGCTAACATGGATCCTGGTTGCTCCAGGGGCTGTACTGCACTTCAATTAAGTTGTTTCAAAGTCCCAAGAGGTCTTAATTTTCACGATCCGTAAAAATAATTGCGGCTTAAAGTGTTTACAGTGAGATGAGGCAGGTTATGAAATTAGTAGTTCCTTATTGTCTTTTATTTAAGGAAGCTCAAATTTTGCCTACTGAGTAAACACAGGAGTTACTTTCAGACTGTTGATGCCCAACATGCAAGACTATGCTCAGAGGAAAATTAAAATGCAGGGAGTTTGTATCAGCAATTCAGAAGGCAAGAGTCCCTTTAATCCTTGAAGCATTTCTCTTAAACTGGGAACTTGTGCTTCTTAGCAATTAGTGTGGCTGGTATTTGTTGCGTGTACTAATTCATAGCAGGGTGCTTGATGGTAATTCTCCCACTCGTGGTTTGAGCTCGAAAGAACAAGCATGCTTAAGAAGAAGGGGCTGCTGTCTTCTCTGAATCTGTAAAAAATTCATTTTCTTCAGGGTTTTGATAAAACTTAAGTTTGTTTAAACAACAAAAATTCTATGGCTTCTGAAATAAGGAGGAGATACCCACTGAATTTAATGCTCCAGGAGATCCAATGGATCTGTTAGGAAGCCTTTGGCAATTCAGATATAGGGCTTCCTGTTAGAATAGGGCCCATGGCAGAACTTTTTCACAGTATGCTCTTTCTAAGCAAGTTATTTATTTGGCAAGAGCAGCTCCCAGAAGTTGTCTCTCTTTTAACATCTTCCAGAAATCCAGGCTGTCTCTGACACCTTGACCTGCCTTTTAGACTAATAGACTCTTTCAGGTAACTCCAATGCCAAGATTTTACCAATAACTTATTCCTTTCAGTGTATCACCCATGTCCAAATATCCATGGGCCAAATATTATGGTTTTTATTTGCTACTCCTTTTCCCAGTAAGCCTGCCAGGCTTTCTGGCTCATCCATTCTTTGTAACCATCTGAGACCCTTCTCAGAATTTGGCATTACATTTGCTGTGACTCAGAGGCAGTTTTAATGAAAAGGTTATTTTCAGTTGTTCAGAGATTTCAGCTTTGAGTTCCTTTAGGTGTTTTGGATGAATATCATATGGTTTAAACAACTTACTAACTGTGTTTTCTGTTGGAAAGCTTGTCACAGAAGAAAAGAAATATTGGATTAAAATCCATTATCATGGATCCAGATACTGCATTACTGAAGAGAATGGGAATTTTGCCAGTAAATCTGGGAGGACAATCTAGAAGCATTTAAAGAGGAAAATCTTACTTGATAAATTTGAAGTAAAATGCTGGTATCAAAGTCTGTGACAAGGAGCAATGGAGCTAAATTGCATAAAGGGAAGTGCAGTACAACAGGAATTTTTTGGATTTCCTAAGGTCAGTTTGTTCTGTCTTGGAAGGTATTTAAGAACAGAGTAGGCTGGGGATATCACAAGTACACCTGATCTTTCTTGAAGATGAGGGAGCAGACTTTGTCATTGTAATTTTTTACTGAAAGTGCTGTGAATGGATGTAAAACCCTAAAAAGTGATCTGTGGAACTGCATAAAGATATGGAATGTGCACAAAAGGGTGCAGTGGCTGGAAGCCAGTGGTACCACAGAGCAGGGATGAAGGTCCTGGCTGTTGCCGACACCTGGCTGCTGTGTCATGGCAATAATAACAAAAACTATGCTGTTATAAAAGCAGTTCAATTGCATGGACTGATATGCAATGTACTGATTCATCTTCACCTCACTTTCTTGGCCTCCAGACAACATGAGATATTTACAGTATGGCTGTAGTTCTTGCCCCCACACCACTCCAAAAATGAAATGAGGTGATCCATCAAACCAGTTGCAAAGGTTGAATGCAGATTATTTTTTGAGGTGGTCACTATTTTCTATAATACTGTCTCACAGAACTAGGCAATTAACCTGGGCACCATTTTTAAAATTATACTTTTTCATATATTTCTGACAACATATGCAAAATTTCCCTGAGGATTATTTTCCATTGTGAAGAATCTGCTGTTTCAACACCTTTTATTCATGTGTCCACTTTTTCTTCTTTATCACTAGTTTTTGAATTCAGACTTGAACTGGAGACTCATGTTTATAATTAAGGTCTGATTATGAGGTAAGTAGAATAATCTGTGGGTCAATTAGTCTGTCTTTGTCCTATCATTCCTTCCTGCTGGATGCATACTTGGGTCACCCACACAAACTAGGGAATCTAAATGCATAATTTTCCTTTTGCTGAGCTTAAGGTCTGCATCCAACAGTTCAAATCCAATAACAGTCAGAGTCTCACAGCAGTATTTTGAGGACATTAGTGGGTAACTAATACTCTGGAGATTTATATACATTATATGTTAGTGTTGATAATTGTCTCAGCACTGAAATTGAGTATTTTCTTCTGGAAACCATACAGGAAACTCATAAATAGAATAATTTTAAACACTAGGAAAGAAATGTTCCTTTTTTTGTTTCTTTTTAAACCCAAGGAAAGAAAAAACTATCAGCCAGCTTAAGTCCTGGTTCCCTTTTTAGCATGGTGAATGCTGTCACAAGACTTAGAAAGACATATATTTTTAATACCGAGATGGGACCGTGGTCAGTCTCTAGAAACCTTCAACAAAGCACTTTGTTGTTGTCCTTTTTGGCTCCATTAAAATCCACATGTTCCTCTTTTGCAAGGAGACCAGTCCAGACAATGCCACTGTCCTGAATTTAGGCTGACTCTCAACTTACGAGGGCATCTTCCCATGGCTGTTACCATAGGGATACAAGATGGAGCTTCTTTGCTCATCTATAATTACAAGAGGGAATTTGCTTGAGGAGTGCAGAGTTAGAGGAGTGTATGGTGGAGTTGTTGCTACCAGAGGCAACCTGGTGAGAAGTACTGACAAACAGAAGAAGGATGATGCACTGAAACAACAGACCTAGGTGCTATAATTATTTCAAAGTTAGCAAAAGAGTGTGATGGTGATGGGATGTTTATGTGTAGAAGATAGGGAAATTTCACCCTCTGTGGTCAGACATTCACTCTCCCTCTAAAGAGCAATTGCCAGGTATGAGTAGGCCTTCAGAATTTAACTGTAATGCCAAATTTAGTGTCTTTCCCCAGAAATATTATTTCAGTGGTAATGCATGACATTCTCCAGCTCATTGCTATCCTGCGTTCCCCAGAAATTATTCCATAGTATGAAATGAAAAATCCTATTGACAACTGGTCATGGCTTTTTGAACATGTGCTATGTTTGAGAGGTGGAACTTTCTGATATAGTAACATCTTTCTGCATAAGTGCACTATTTCAATAAAGACTTTACTGAAGACATTTCTTAAATTCAGGAAGGAAAGAATGGTAACATAAAGGCAGACTAATTCCCTGTGGAAGAGATCTGTAGTTGGATCTGGCTGTAACTCATTTAGAATAGAGACTTCAATGTCAATCTCTGCAGTGCCTTTTCCTTGGGGTGCTAGAGTTAAGGGGAGCTTTCAAGAGGTGGTTGGTGGTCCATGACTGAGGATAGAGCTGGACTTCTTTTCTCTCCTGCTTCTGTGAACCTGATCTGTTACGTGAGCTCTGGTGCTCAGCTGATTCTTTGGAGAGTCTGCTGGTCTTCCTAAGCTGGAAGATAAAGACATGAAAAAAATTAGCTGAAATGGATCACTGAGAAGCCAGATCAGTCCAGAGGTGTTGGAAAGGAAAAGGAGGCAATTCAGGCCTGG
This sequence comes from Rhipidura dahli, assembly GCA_013399225.1. Taxonomy (NCBI): domain Eukaryota; kingdom Metazoa; phylum Chordata; class Aves; order Passeriformes; family Rhipiduridae; genus Rhipidura; species Rhipidura dahli. The sequence goes on from VXAC01001407.1 coordinate 2,599,275, forward strand.
AAGGATTGGGAAGGTGGATGTGCGTCAGCAAATCACTGGGCCAAATGTAAGATATTAAAAAAAAAAATCTGCTGATCTCTTTCATGCAGTATCTCCTCTTAGCATGACCCTATTTTATATAAATAAACAATTATTGCTCTGAAAAAGGTTTGGTAAGAGAAGCTGATTGATAGACTTCATTTTTACTCTCTTTTAAATTATTTTGGTTTTTTTCCAATAAAAGAAACAATTGTGTGTGTTTCAGATGTATTCTTCCTTATTATCCTCCCAATGGCAGGGCCAGTTCAGTGCAGAAAAATACTGTTTTCTGAGCTACTTGAGTGATTTTGACCTATGAATACATTCTGAATACCTGTGAAATACCATAAGGGTGGTCCATAAAATGCATCAATTTGTCTCATTCCTTCTCTCAAAATTCACAACACTCTAACTTTCTGAAGTTTCATCTCATTCTGTGTTAATGCCCAACTATTTTTTTCTGTTATATTCCTTCTTTTCAACATATCATTTCCAAATACATTCTTGCATCTGCATTTTTGCCTTTTGTTCCAACATACCTTGAGAATCATTTATGAATGTCACTCAGAATGTCACTTATTTATATGAGACTGCTTGCTGAGATTGCTTTTTCTAATTCTTCTTAGATGTTGAATAAGAAAATGGATTTTTCTATTCATTTATACCATACTTTTCGATGCTGTCCAAGGGTGGCCACAGAAGCAGAACCACGCCACTGAAAGTTTAGAACAACAGAGGACATTAAACTAAATTATTTGAGGAGGAATAGGCTGTTGAAATAAAAATACTCTCCTGCATCTAACTGGAGATCCTTTCAGTCTGCCTATTTAGATGGTGAGGGTGCGAATGGCTCTGCCCCCTGAGCCCATTACTGTAGATAGTTTATCAAGACATTGCAGCCTTGATGAGATGCTGAGGTCAGGACAGCAGTGAATGCAAGGGGAGTGTAGAGGGATGGGCTCTTTCAGCTGTTACCCCCTGCCCCCTCAACAGCAATTTGTACTGATCCCTGCTCTGCTGGCTGAGCTGGAGACTGAAATGGTTGTATTTTGCTAATTTGTTTATGTTTGAATATTTATAAGTCCTATTCTGCTATGAAAAGCATGACCACTGCATTCACTAAAACACATACAGATACAGACTGGTGTGATCTAAAGTGTTTCAGCTCAGAACCTGCAATCCCAGACTGGATTCTTCTCCTGCGCACTGTTTCATTTGCTGATTTGGTGATGCTTTGACATACAGATCACAGTGGTACGAGAGACCTGAGAAACATGAGGCAGTTGCAGGATGTGACCCCAAGAAATTTGTTGGAACAAGGGCTGAATTATTTGGGCCGCCTCCTTTCAAATATTAATCACTACATTTGAGAAAAAAAAAAACCCCAAAACAGAGCACAGGAAAAAAACAAATGCCATTTTTGGATACTGTGTGTATCAGGTGATCTCAAAACATAACAGAAAACATGTGAGAGAAATAGTGAAACAGTGCAGCCTTTTGACTGATGGGAAATCAATAGTCAGCTGATGAAGAGAGAACCATTTTTCAGCAGCCACAGAACCAACACAGTTAAGAACACATTATGGCTGTTGTAAACTAGTTAACACAGGTTTTAAAAGAGCAACTCTTCTTAAAACCTAATGTTACTATAGATAACGGTTTTTTAAAATGTGGTCTGCCTTCTGGTCAGGTAATTAAAATAAATAATAAACCAGTATTTAATTGTCCATAGAGGCCACTAATGCAGGGATTTCCACTTTAATTTTTAATAGCATACTCTGCTCATTATCCTGACTATATTTTCCCTTTTGCTTTTCCTTCATCTTGCTTGCCACCTTCATTTTTCTGCATTTTTAATAGAAAGCACAAGTTTTCTTAGTCTCCTTGTTTGTCATTATCCCCATATATGGGTGCTCTTTCTTGTCCACCTCTTCCAGTAGAACAATTTCTATTGCTGACTTTTTTTGTGTTCACTGATAGTTGCTGCAACTTTTTCTTGCAGTTAATTACCGGAGATGTCATGGATAATGCTTCCTTTTCCAGCATTATATATTTCAAAGAGTTCTGCATTGTAAAAAACTTTATTTGTGGACTTCCTCAGGTCCTATGACAGACCTCCAGGACCATAATTCACTGCCTGTGTGCTGGAAATTTTCACTGGGCTGCCCCTGGCCTTCTCTGTGAAGTCAGAGCATTGACACAAGGGAATGAAATGATAACAAAATGGGTACGTTCTTTTTACTATTTTATTCCAGAAGAGTTCAGTGCTGGGTTTACAAGTGCAGACTACTGCACATTTCTGTGGAAGTCATTGCACTTGGCAGGGTGAAGGAGGACAAAAAACGCCCCCACCTTTTATATTTCCATAACTAGCAAAATAGATAATTGATTCTGTATTTTGTGACTTTCCTCCAGATCTGGCTGCCTGTGTAGGAAACTGTGTGTGTGCTGACTGCAGAAGACAAAAACTTGTGCCACCTTTGTGGTGGCATCAAGCGGGCATTGCAGGGTGTCCTGACTGCCTTGGTTTGTTTCTTGAGGTTTTTTTGTAATAGGGTGCTCGTGGTTCATATCCTTGGAAGAAATTAGAGGAGTAAGGAGACCACTTGTGCTTTCTTGAGGCTGTGGTGTGAAGCAAGACCTCAATGCTTTTGCAACACAGGTTATCCAGTGACCTTTAGGGTGGCCTGGAACACCAAACCTGTAAGGGGGTCCTTAATGGGAGCCATCTCTCCAGGCCATGCCATTTAGTGAGCATATGTTTTCAGAGATGTGTAAGCCAGAGCTGAATTTATATATTGTCATGCATGACCTCCTGAGCTGTGCTAGCGTAGCTGTCTGTGCAGCTGGATTTGAAAACAGATATGGGGAAAAATTGTGGTTAATATTAAACAAGCCAGAGAAAAATGTTATCCCAGATCTGCTCTATATCTGTTTTCATTGCAGAAACACAAAAACTTCTGTTTGAGTAAGTTGGGTAGAATATACATTGTGGAGTGGGGATTGAAATGATGTTTACAGGTGCTGCAGCTGAAACAAAAGCTGGTAAAACTGCAATTTTTAGACATAACTAAAGGGAGATGCAATTCATGCTCCAGTAATTGCAGCTGCCTCTTTGAGGGTGTGGTGGCCCACTGTCCACAACCAGGAGTCAAGTGGTTTTGAGCAGGTATTCTGAAAAATCCACAGATTAAAGCTGCTTTCTTTTACATTTTGAATAGTCTCTACCCGTGTTCTTGGTGCTGCAGCACCTTTGTGCCAGCCCCCTTCATTTACATTGGAGTAAAAAACCCCAAATATTTATCAGTTAATTGTGTTACTGCTTAAGCTACTCGAGAGCAGGGAGAGGGGGAAAGAAAGCTTTCACCTACAGGATTTTAGACTGTTAAACACAAGGTCTTGTGTCATCCTTTTATTTAATAAAACCCTCAATTTTTCACAAATTACTCTTGTAATTAGACTTTGCTTCTCTGATCTGAAACATGATCTTCTGACAGGAGATGTAGCTGTTATCAATTGACAGGTTCAAACATGAAAAATAAGATAATGACGTTGCAAAAGGTAAATGAAGCATACATAATACACCCGAAATTATATATAATTTTGTTAAATTAATACACCATGTCTTAAAGGTAGAAGAAATACTGTGAAATGTCTTGATGAAATGGAAAAAGAAAATGTTTCATATTAATGCCATTCTAATGGAAACCACTTAGAGCAAATAACTGTAATTTGCATTCTGATCCCTGTTCTGTGAAGTGGCTTATCAAAAAGAAATACTCCATTACTTCTCTATAAAAGTTCTAATTTTGAATTAAAAAATACTTTCCAGGTGGATCATTAGAACAAATTCCATCCTTTAAAAGCCTGTCTCCCTTATCAGAGTGCAACTTGCAAAAATGGATTTTAAACAATTTAATTCTGTATATGATAGGACATTTTTGTGCTCAGGGGTGATTATTTAAACTTGTAAGATTCCTTTCCATTTTTTCCCATTTTTGCACACACAGACTCTAAATTACTTTAGGAGAAACCTTGTTCTCTTCAGAGAAGATTGGAGTATATTCTTCCAAAAAAAAAAAAAAAG
>VXAC01001407.1:2603530-2780187 GCA_013399225.1 Rhipidura dahli
CTGTGCAGAAACATATCAGTGGAGACAATACTACAGTTTATAAGAATTTAATAATTAATTCTTCTTCATTTATGAGCCATTTAGTAATTTATGCAATTTGGGTTTTTTTAAAATAGATTTTTTTTTTAGGTTGTGGAGTTCCCACTCATTCTGGTCCTGTGAAAGGATTCTGTACTGATTGTCCTTCCCTTGCTTTCCTTTTTCTTCCCTTTTTTTTCCCAAGACTAATGATTTTGGACAAGAGACTCAATTTTTCAATGGTCAGAAGGTGAGGATTTAGGTGGGTCTGACTCAGAGAAGGGTAATAATTAACAAATTATGTTGACCTTAGGGAAACTGCTGATGAAGACCCAAAAATTATAAGAGTAACTGTGCATCTGAATTTAATGAAGCAGCATAATTCATTCTGGATTGGCTGTGACATGGAACATTTTAAGATTTATGTGCCATACTGCATGAACAATCACAAGTATTTATTGCAGCTGCCTTTATTTTTGAGGAGCTGAAAACCTGCTGTGCTCATCTGAGGACAGGGACTTGTTATTCACATCTCTCGTCCTGACAGACATTGTGGATTAAACAAGTTTTATACATTTGGAACTAATGAAATGCTGGATAATCAGTAAAAATGAAAGTGAGAAATTCAACCCTAATTTCACTAAGTATTGGAAGGCAGCAGTGGAATGTTGCAATCGATATTTGCTTTGATCTTACAGCATAGAATAATGTTGTTGATTTGTTTACTTTAATGTCTGGCCTATTTGTGATGAAACAAATCTTACCTGCTCTTTCTAAACTAAAATATGGTTCAGCCAATGCATAAAACATTTTATATGCTTGGCTTCTGTTGATAGCACTGTAATGAGGTTGGAAATGTAGCTATCTGTAGGCATTGTACAAAGGCTAAGTATAGCTGTCAGGGTAGCAGCAATTGCTTTGGAAAACAGATTTCTGAACCATTTAGGGCTCTGCTGAGTGCTGAATCATTTCTGCTTTCCCTGTGAACGATTGCTGGAGACTGCACTAGAGCAGCCAAGCGGCCTGGTTTATAACAGGAGGGACCTGTGCCTCAGAAAGGATGGACTCATCTGCACCAAATTAATGGCTTGTGCACAGTGTGCTCAGCTGGGAGAAGCTGTGTGATATGGACAAAGTAAATGCAGGGAACCAAAACATGTTCTAAATTAATAACTGTGTTATAAATTAACAACCGTGCAGCAGTTCCAGACTTTAGGGAGGAGAAAAAGCCGTGGGTGAATGTTATAGAACCTCTTCGGTACAACAGTTCCAAATAGTTTCTGAGAGAAGCTGAATTTAGATGCACCTTGTGTAGTTTTATCAGCTCAGGGTCACAAAATTTACCAGAGCTTTTGTCAGCAGCCAGGAAAAAGATGGTCACATGGCCTGAAAGACAATTTACACAGCAATGACAGCTTCTTGCAGAAATGACTGACATTACTTAAAATACAGTCAGGAATGTGTGTCACCAGGGCTGAAATGTGTGTGCCTTCCCGAACCAGCCTGTTGTCTTTAAATATGGGAGTATTTATGTAAAGGGATATTTTGGAACCTTTGTAAGTGATTTAAGAAGTGCCTGAGTTTTGGTAAATGCTATTTTTACTTTTTTTGTAACACTTTAAAGACACTATTTGGATTACCTATGTGGATTTTTTTATAGTAGCCACCACCAGTTTTTATCTCAATCAGTGAAGATGCAATTAATCAAAGGCTTGAACTTGCATAATGTTGACTATCACAATAAATAGAACACCATTTAAATGTTAATTAGCAGATTTGAAATAAATTAATGGAATATTGGCTGAAAATTGTGACATTATTTTCCTTGAGGGATCAATCCTTTCTCTTGAGAATGGCTACACTGAAGTTAGTAAATAAACCCATGAATTTAAGTAAATACAGTAACGTAGTTATTAAAAGAATTAGCTGAGTTGCCTCTTTACAAATAGAATCAACTTTTTCTTCTGTGGATTGTTACTCACTTATGGGACACTTTTGGAGAAGTGACTTATTTCTGTGTTCTGAGGATAAGTATTAAAATTTTATTTTTTGTATTTACTTTTACACTTGGTGTAGCTGAGTGTATAGAATTTCGAAAATTTAGACTGGCCTGAGCCCTCTCCACGAAGCAGCAGCCCACTTCTGACATTTCAGTAATAGAGGACACTTCTCTGAGCTGCTGCTTACAGCTCCAGCTGTGAATAGCATCCTTCTTTTCCCTTGGCCCTGGAAACATCCTGCAATTGCAGCATCTGTCTTCAGATGTCTTAGATCATTATTCCCACTCAGATTCCAGACCTTTCTAATTGGCTGAATTCATTTAGAATATCATGTCAAGCATGCTGGCCACATGCAATGATAGCATTTTCAACAGTGGAGGGCTGGATTATGTGAGGCATGTAAAAAAGGGATGTCTTTGATTTCCCCTTTCTGTCTAGTTTTGAAAGTGCTTCTCTATTATTTTTCTGTCAAAACCAGTATTTCACATGCCTTTTTAGTTTGGCCTGGAAGTCATTCAGCAGACAGGACTAAGGTGGCTGGATCCTGAGCAGTGTGCTTTGAATCATTCCTGACTGGAGATGCCAGCTTTTACTAAAACTCTGCCATACAACATATGTCAATACTGCTGCTTTCAAGAAGACTCTTGCTAAAAGTTATACAGTGAAGCAGTATGAATTATTGACAGGCTAAAGCCTTGTCTGTCACACACTACCTGCTCCAGGTGCCTGTATCTGCAGATGTAGTAGACTGGATCGATTCCTCTTTTTGCTCCCTCTGTCTTTCTTCATCTCCTAATGCAATTGATCACTGACCAGGCACTGTCTTCACTGTGTGTCCCTCCAGCAGCCACCTTGTGCCCTGTTTGTCACCTTTAGCTGACGCTATTGATTGCCATTTTTATCAGTCTCTCTTTTAAAATCCTGAACACTAAACAAACCCACAGAGAGCTTAAATAAGTTAAAAGGAAGAGCCCCTTTCTTTCATTCTCTACTCTCAAAAGGCACTTAAATGTGTGTGTGTTCTTACTTCAGACAGATGTTATTTCTCCTTGGCTTACCTCATTTCCTGGGGAAAAAAAAACCCAACAGAATCACAAATATTAACACTGGCAGCTTGCAGTCTTGTGTTTCTTCTCTGAGCCTCTGGGCATGCCTTAGGGAGTTTGTGTTCCCTTCCAAGCAGCCTTAGTGTGGTGCTTATTCCCTAGAGCCTGAATCACTGTTTAGTGAACAACCTCGCTGCAGCTGGAAAGAGGGAAAATGTCTTGGATTAAGGGAGGCAGGCTGCAGATTTTTTTGAGCTTGTTACTTTCTTAGATCTCTCCCACCGTTGTGAAAGTAACAAAGATGATTAGAAAATCTGGGAGGAAAGGTGATGTCTTGGATTCTGTCATATCCACTCATCAACGCCCTGTTCCCTTTCATGCTATCTAGAGGCTGACATCAAAATGGCAACTAATTAAAAGTAAAAATGTTAGTATCCTTTGAACTTGAGTGATTGTTCAGCGATGCGGGAGGTAGCTGTCCTCAGTATCTTTATAGCTGCTTGGTTTTAACTCTTAAGCCTGCTTGAAGTCAGTTTGTGTAACAAGTTATATCAGATTTACCCTGAAATAAAGTATATCCAGTAATTGACTACTGGCAATTTTAGCAAAGGTGCTTTTTTGCTTTTTCCCATTCCCAAAAGCTATAATTTTTTTCCTTTCCCCTAGAAATTATGGCAAAATTCATCTCATAATAACAGTAAGAAAAAAGGCAAAAAACCCCAAACCACAAAACTGGATTCTGATTCTTAGCTGATTTGGATTCTGGTGACTTTGCAGAAATTAACAGAAGTTTGGGTTTTTCTTTATAAGCTGATCACTAATATCTTTGTATATTTTGATATGGGATACTTAATTGCTGCTATTCTTGCTCATAAGAGGAAAAAATGGCTAATACAAGAAGTCCCCTTTAGTAAATGTTGACCCAGAAGCTGCGATACTCTTTTTTTTTTTTTTTTCTTCTTTGGAATGTTTTTCATTCATTGGAATTTGGAATAGATCATTGTTTCCCCTAACAGACATCCCTGTCGTATGAAGGGTGATAGCATTTTTCTTCTCCCCAGTGGTGTATGTTCCTACTGCCCTCACCACACACATTTGTCACCATTCCCTTCCTTCCAGCTACCCCTAGGAGCTCCAGTCTTTGCAGGAGGTAGAGGTGAAGCAGTCCTGCACAACTTACTAGCACAGGTGGTTTTCCAGTTTACATTTTCATAGCATTTATCAAAGGTATCTTTGATTCAAATGATCAATTAATTGTAGCCAGGAACTTTTTAAACCTGAGAATTCATGTTTGAATATTTAATGATATCCTCCATCAATATATTCTCCTTTATTCCTCTTGTCATTACTCTCTTTCCAGGTGCTTTAAAACCTGAGTAAACAATCTACTTTTCCTCTCACTTCTCAGTTCTCCTTATAGGTGTGCTGCCTTACCTGTGTGTATATTGCTTCTTGTAAAGATCCTTTATAATTAAGTCTGAGTTGTGTATCTATAAATTGTGCTGCTGTTCTCTGGCTTCTGTGGTTTACCAATTCCTTTGCACTAGCAAGATATGCAAAATATAATTAAGTTCAGAGTTCATTTGTTCACATTGGGAAAGTGTAGAGAAAAATAGTGCTTTTATGTTTCTTATTGTGTGCTCTACTTTTACAGGATAAAATTGCCTCTCATGTTTTTGGTACTTTATTTTTTGTGTCTATTTTGTAATTTTGCATGTGTCCTTGCCAGTATATCTCATCTTGTTGATCCAGACATATTTTGAATTTTGGTTCTGTTACTTCAGCACTGGTCTTTCATCATTCTCAAACCTTAAACCTCCTGGATGCATCATGGCCAATCCAAGCACTCAAGCATCATGAAATAAAAGAAACCAGAACTATTATCCTTTAATCTGCTCTTATATTGGGGTTGTCATCTGAGGTACAGATTCAGGTTTTTAGCCCACAACCATAACAGTAAGAAACTTTGCATTAGTTTTAGATAAAAGCTGGCTTGGCCTAGAATCAAATTCCACAGCCACTGGCTTAGTTATTGAACCCGTGTGATGGACACACCGATGGATGTAATGTAGCAGTGATACATTTCTAGGCAAAAGTCTTTAGAGCATATTCTCCTTGTAGCAGTTAACTGGAAATGGATTGAAATCCTGCCATTGGAAAGTACAGTGCTTTTACCCTGCTCACAATTTCAGTAATGAAAAGATTGCCTTGTGTAAACTCTAGCAATTATCCTGTATATATATTTTTTTAAATAATCCTATTTAGTGCGTGTTGACTCTGAGCAGCATGTAGTCAAGCCTGGATGGTTCAAATTATAGAGTGAAAAGTGTAAATCCCTATTCAGTTGCTATGGCTTAGAAACGACTTATCTGTACTGAAAAGAAAGCAGCAAATGAAAATGCTTTTATGAGAAAACAATGTTTAAGAAATATATTGATCCTAGTACTCTACTAGACAGTCTTTTTTTTCAGGTTTTGGTAGACACAATGACTTTTTAATGAAAAGGAAAACAAAAAAGCTTTTTGGTTGTCTGATTAAACAAGAGTTTATGATTCTAAGGAAAAAAACCCAATTCTATCTTCTGTATGGCTGATGGTTTTTTAATGCAAACCTGGAGTGATTTACAAACACGAGTATGGGAGAGAAATCCTTCGTAGAGAGTGGATTGTTTAATTCCATTGCATTTGTACAGACTGAGATTCCCTGATACATTGAGGGTTTGAGGTTTTATTCCTGTTTCACTTGTGGCTGGATCCTTCTTAATACCTCTCCTCACACGTGCCTTGCTCAATTTCTTCCAGGCTATATCTCTGCAGCCATGGTTGGGGCACTCCACATCAGTGCCCAGGGACCGCTGAGGGCTGGAAGAGAATTTAGATCTTTTCTCTGACTGAGGGATTATAGTACTGTATCTGAAATAAAATGGTTGTGCTCTATATGGAGATGTTGTCTGTGTCTGGGAAATTTCCAACAGTGCAAGATCTAGGGAAAGTCAGTGTCTCCCATGTTCACCTGAGAGGTGGGTACCAGCTGCAGGTATCCCACTGGATGATCTCGTGGTCCCTTGCAAATCTGTGTTTCTGTCACCAGGGAGCTTTGGCGTTTTACCTTCATTTTCTCAGGAAGGAAAGGTAGAAGCAAGAGCTCAAGCACATGGTTAGACAGAGAATCTGCAAAGAGGAAAACCATGGGAAATCAGGATTCAGAAATCCTGCTGCTGAAGAAAGTTTGGTTCATTCTTTTTTAGTCACTTGGCTGGAACACAGTGAACTGACAGATTATTTTTCAGCCCCTACCTGAATATGCTGAACACCTGATTAGTAATCAGTGGTTTATGAGAATATAGGATGTAGTGATGTCTCTACAAGCAAGGAGCAGAATGGCAAGAGCAGAGGAATAGATTTTCCAGCAACAGAAGAGAAAATAACTGGCAAACTTCTGGTTTTGTGCAGAAGTGCAGATCATTTTAATCTGCACTGTAATACTTTAACTGATGAAGAAAGGATATCTATTTTAGGACTTGCCTCTGATCTCAGTTCTTTGGTCACAAGCAATTCTCATTTTTAAAAGGAGGCGGGGTTTATGAATTTGTAGTTTTTGCTCTTTGATGGTTTTCACTCGAGTGTTCTGTTTTTCATGGAGTAAATGTAGAGGAAATGTAGCTGAATGATAGAGTACTTTATTATCTTTAATAGAGCAAAAAATTATTTTAAACTTTTTTATCCTTTGTTTTGAACTGTGTAGTAATTCAGCACTTATGGATTTGAGTCAAGCACGTGGACTTATGAGCACGTATGAATATTAAGATATTGTATCCTTCTGTTGTTTCTTCTTAGTTTTTTGGACTGAAACTGGTCTGCACCCTCTTCATGCTGCCTGGTGTTGTGACTTCTCTGTCTTTTATTAGGCTCTTGGCCATTTGTGTTTGATATATTGAAGTGAAGATAAAATAAACAAAGTATTCCAAGAGATGTTTATGATACTGCTCCTACAGTACTTCTGTTTTCTTCTTGGCACTGATATGTGATGAATATATGGATGTTTTTGAAGCCATGTCGTGAGTGATTTTTAGATATGTCCATCAGAGTAAACAAGAAATTTACCAAATGTGAATTATATTATGATTTTTTCTTCAGTCTGGTTCAACATCATTTCCTCTAGCATATGTTACAGCTTATTTAGTCTGGTTTTGATAAATCCAAAGATTTTTTATTGGCGTATTTGGTTGACCTCTAATCCCTGTTCCAGATTATAACTTAAAATATTTTCATCTCAGACAGAAAGAACTGTAAATCAGACTTTAGGCCCCAGTTACAGCTTTTGCCTGTATTAAAACTGGAATTTATCTTTGCACTTGCTTTATATAATCATTTGTGATAAAATATTTACTTTTACTAGGGAGAGAGATGGATGATTTTTCTGTTCTTGGCACATATTTGAGCTTTAAAATCTTTTGCTGATCTGTATGAAGGTGAACCTGACTATGTTTCAAATGTTCAATAAACTCCTGTGCACCCCAAGATGGGGACAGGAGGTTGCTCATGGTGGGAGGTTGGTAGTATTGCTCCTGCCAGAGCCCTTTCCTAGCTGGCTGGATATTGTGGCAGAGAGAATTTCTTTCTCTAGTCATCTCCACTCCTTTGCTATAAAGAAACAGGAGTTCAGGTCCTGAGGAGAAACAGGACTGAACATGGCCCTGATGTTACACCTTCTCCATCTGTTAAAGAGTCCCTTTAAAATCCATCTCTTTCCTGTTTTGCATTTTGTGTTTCTCTTTGTTTGACCAGATATTCCATCCTGGATCCAAGGAACAATTTTCAGTAAAAATGTCATCAAAATTTCATTTATTAAGTGAATTCATCTATTAATTGTTTTTAAAAATGAAAAATAGCTGACCTTCACTCTTGTCCTTGGAGATTAGTTTTGGCATGTGGTAAATGTCACTTGGTATTAAGCATACGGTATAAATTCCCCCCTGCCTAATTATCTGAAAAATTGAAATTTCTATCTCTTTTTCCTTCCTTTTCAAACTTCTGTGATTTGGTGGTTGTTCTTCCACATCACTGGCCAGCAGGAATATTCAGGTACAATGAGTTGGTATGCACTGAAGTGCAGATCATCTCACCCTGGGGTTTAATCTGCAGCCTTGCAATCTGCCTGGTGGGGAGGTGTGACAGCAGGTAATTACATTTAGTCAGGTGCAAACCACAGAGCAAGTTATGGCTCAGCTAGGATTGTTTTCCTGTTCCTTTTTATGGGGGAAGCAGAAAAAAGGAAGGAAGCTATTCCATATCAATTGGCTTGTCTCCTCTTGTCTTCTGGCTGTCTGTGCCAGAGATTCTCCTACTTTTCCCCTCAATCCAATCCATTAACTCATGCTTGTTAATTCTAGTAATGAAAAGTCAAAAAGCAAAGTGTAGAGCTCCTATTTCTTCATCTACTGCATAAGACCTGTGACATTCCCATTCTGAGTTCATTTACTCCTAAGAAATGCTCATGAAAAAGGAAAACCAAACTACCCCAGCCTTTCTCTGTTAGCACGAATAAGCAGAAGGGTGAAGTATTCCATGGACAAGATGACTGAAGTCACTATAGGGGTTTGCCAATGTAAAATGTAGCTATATTGCACAGTACAAAAGTTTAGAATGAATTTGGTGTAATGCTGAGTGTTCATAAAGTGCAGAAGTATAGTGAATGTGCACTATGAGTGTAAGTATTCAATCTCAGCTGCTCCTAATTTTTTTAAACTAAGAGTGGCAGCATTAAAATAAATGCCTTGATTGACAGCTAGAGTATGTTTATATTTTTACATTTTCTCTGGAAACAGCACAAACCTGCACTTGGACAAGCATTCCTTGATTCAACACTTGCTGCCAGGCTGTCTGCTGTAACATGGGGCTAGACTGAGCAGAAAGGAGACACACTCCTGATAATGGCTCCTTATGTTTGCAACGATTTAATTTGATTCAAACATGGGACTCAACCAGGCTGAACCTGCCACTGTATTTGTAAGGACTTGTTTTGGAATAGTAAAAGGGCTTGGTTGAGCCCTGTGTCAGTCTCCAAGAAGCAATCTGTCCGGAATGTGCTCCTGCAATGCAAGGACAAAGTCCAAGGATGCCCTGCAATGTGCTAGGCTTTATGCTACACTTGCACTCCTTGCACTGTGCATACTCATTGATTCATTGGAGCCAGCCTTTCTCTCTGTAGGCAAAGCAGTTAAAGACTCTGAATGAAAATCTCTTTTGTGCAATGTTATTTAAACTGTTCCTCCTGCAACAGACTTAACCAATGTCAGCAGTGTTACAGCTAATTTAATTCTTGGTGCTAGGGATGTGCAAAACGGAGCTTTGTTACTGGTTTAGAATTCTCGTTTAGCCTGGCCCTAGAAAGGTGAAAGAAGATATAAAATTATTGCATTGTTGTAAACACCCACAAAAGCCATACTTAAAAAAAAAATATTTAAGGCAACAATGAACATCACAAATGTGACAGTTTTGAAGGGAACTCTTTTTTTAAGTGAATCTCCTAAATTTAGTCCAGATTCTGAATAACTTCTTCAGACTGCTGAGTATTAATTCATTTCAGTAATTCTGTTGTCTTAAATATATGCTGCATCCTAAAATGAGTTTGTGGAGGTTATCTAAGTGGCAGCTGATGGAAAGTCTTCACCTTCCTAGATGCTTGAGGAACTAGGCGCAGAGGGAAGGATGTGTGTACTGCTTCCTTCCTTAAAATGTTCTGCTGGGTCTGAGCTGTGGGTGGAAAAAAGATGGAAACCTTAATTAGTGAGAGTAAGATAACATCTGATAGTATGTACTTTTCACATAAATTAGCTCTCTGAACTCTACAGGACATTTGACTGCAGCTGAATTTTTGCTGGAAAAAACATTTGCCTGCCTGCCCTTATGTTTTACTACTTGCAAGTGGACTTCAGTTGAATTTGCCAAGGTGTTTTCCTTACTTAGACAATTTTAGTGTTACATCCTGCTTGTGTGACCAGAAATTAGGCTGAAAACACAACACAATTGCTTGAGTAACTGGCATGTTTGTAAGGGAGACAAAATCCTTTCTGACAATGCTTGTTTTTCATGATGTATTTATGTACTGTACCTGACTGGATAAATTTTTGCTGGGAATTTTTCACTAAGTAATTTGGAGTAGTCCTGCAACTGAGATGAGACTAGCAAGTGCAATCTGTAGGTGAAGATGTGTGTAGGACCACTAAGCTTCTCCAGCATTCTTGGGAATAGTGCTGCCTTTTTGTCTCTTCTGACAAACTGGCTGAGGTTCTATTGCTGCTGGAAGAGAATCTTCCCTTCTCTGCTGTCAGCTCTCAGGGTCCAAAGGAGGCTGTGGCAAAGGCAGCTGAAGACTGGTGGTAAAATGGAGTTTTAGTCATTTTTAGCATTTTTCTTTTTCCGTGGTAACACCTTTAAAATAATCTCGCCCTCAAGATGTCTTTTTACACTCTTGATTTTATCTAAACTAAGAGCTACCTGTGAGAAAAATCCATCCTCTTTATCTGCTGTCTTACTGCACATAAATATATTTGCTCCCAGGCTATCAGATTACATAATTCTATACTTTCAAGTCCACTTTGTTGATCCTGGAGATCGAAGAATCCTCTTGGACCTCTTTGAATTGCCCACAGTCCGTTACACCGTGGGCCTATATGAATTTTAAAAAAGCAGTGACCCAGGAGCAATTACAACATAACAGGACAACAAACGTGCAGTGTCATAGTCAATAACTGTGCTTTCACATAGTATGTAGTGCATTATGTGAATTAAAGATGTTTTTCATTTAGTAAGAATTGCATAAAGTGATCTTTTACCCATCCATTGTAAATGGCCAGCTAAATCTCAGTGTAAAATGTA
Organism: Rhipidura dahli; assembly: GCA_013399225.1. Classification (NCBI taxonomy): domain Eukaryota; kingdom Metazoa; phylum Chordata; class Aves; order Passeriformes; family Rhipiduridae; genus Rhipidura; species Rhipidura dahli. The sequence goes on from VXAC01001407.1 coordinate 2,614,475, forward strand.
CTAGTGGCTACCAAAGTAGTATTAAATGAAAAAGTTGGTTTTAACTTCAATTTGGTGAAGTCTTTACTTAGAGGATCATTCAGCTGTTGTTGGAATAATACTTTTCTAAAAGGATAAAAAACCTCCTTTCATTTTGCTACAACAGAAATATTTAAGACTCACTTTTTTATTTATGCCTAGATAAAGTAAATTCACTGAAGTTTTAAGCTGAAAGACATGATCAGATGATATTACAATACCATTTTTATTTTCATAAAATTATCTTGTCAAAGAACAAAAGAACCTTTGTATGACTAAAAAAAATGCCATTTTCTGTAACCATATATTGAAAATGGCTAAACCCTGATATCTCTAAGGAAGCTGAAGCCTCCTGTTTCTAATTCCCAGAGTAAGCTAATCTGGGAATTTATTCAATATTTTTCGGAGCATTATGCTGCAGTTAGAAAACTGGAGAACTGCTTTTTGTAATTTTAACCAACTTAACCCAGGTTCTCGAATTCATTTTTGATTATGTACAATATACACACATACCCCTTAATGTGAAGCTATATTTTCCCCTAAAATACACCTGTGGACCTTTCCCCACAGAACTGGACCAGAAAGGGCAGTTACAAAGCTAGTGGCAATGCTTTTTGTCTGTGAAACCAGATTCTGCAACCCTCTGTGTACATCCTGCAGGTGCTGTGGGTCTGAGAGTGCTCCACACTTGTTAGAATAATCCTCCCATGTGGCAAAGGCAATTNCTCATGGAGTATAGAATGATCAATTTTATGTGCAATTAAATGTGAATATCCTATTCAGTTCAGTAATAGCAAGCAGCTCTGGAGATTGGATGTTTTAGACTACATTTAGTCCAGCAGACTGTCAGATGGGAACATGGCACAACAATGGTGGCCATCACCATAAGTCTGCTGACTGATCTAAGTCAGGTATCAGTCAAATTGAGTTCCGTAAAGCCTCACTTCGTAAAATGTTTTGAGGTTTCATTTAATTGCATTTTAAAAATTCAGGTTTTCAAGCAGGATAACTGGTATACAATTCCTCTTGGAGCATAGTATTTTTCCAATAACAATTTATTTGATAGAGGTATTTATAGTAGGCTTGACTTGCAACTCTAATAAAACCCCAATATTCTCATTACATCTTTTTGAAGAATTTTATGCTGAGTACATGATTGTTTCTTAATTGCTCATAGACCTGGGGGCTTGACTCGTTCCAGCTGCATTAAAATAACCCACAGTTATCTCAGTGAAGGCAAAAGGGCAGCCTGGGATATTGCTGGACAGCAATTCCCTGTGTCTCAGGACAAAGGTGGGACCAGTTTGCTCAGAAACACTCCTGTGTTTGATCCCCAGAGAGAGTAATTGCTGCGTGACCCTGGGTGAGGAGATGGTGAGCACATGGCTTTCCCCACTGTCCCTCTGAATTGCTCCATGTACAGGCAAGTTCTGAGGACACACACACACAAAGGATCCTGCAGGTAGTTACCCGGGGAAAAGGGGAACAAAAGGAGTTGACTGCTGTGAGGAAAGCACATGAAAGGCAGCATTAGAGCTGCCCTCATCGTTATGCAGTGTGTGCTGTGTTTCCCATCAGCTGTGTATGTGGAAAGAGGCTGCAACTGGAATCAGACACTGACTCTGAAACCTAGCAAGGTTTGATAAACCACTGTCAATATTTTGAGCAAGTCTTTTCCATGGGATACAAAAATCACCAAGAAAGAAATCTACATACTTAAAACAAAGAGCTTAGGTACTCCGAGATTCTGTTTTCTCTTTTAGTGAATGACATTTCTCATGCTTCCATGGTAGTTCCCAGTATGAAAATCAAAAATGAATGGCTGAAACCATGAATGTGGACATATTCTATTGAAAAGAAACAGTCACTGGAAACAACAACCTTTATTTCTTCAATGTCTTCAGCAGACTTCAAAAGCAATTTTTTTTCGTAAATCAGAGCTTCTATTGGCAGAGGCTGCCTTCCGTTTTGGGAGTAATCATCGGTTACAGGGTTACTAACTCATTATCTGAACCTTGTACTGCACATGAAGATAAAGACTGTGCCAAATAAGGCCCAGATGATAAGCCAGCTACTGTCTTTGATACCAGTGAACTCCTAAATCACTCTGTATAAAAGGCATTTAATGCATCCTGGACTTGGTGTCCCTTCCTTGCTTACCTGGGAAATTGGTGTAGGACAGCTGCTTTCTTCAGAGGTGATCCATGTCCCAGTGCCCAGATATAATCCAGGGACTGCAGCAGATTTACAGGAGGAATCATTAGTGGGGAGCTGAGAGTGAAGAGGGAGCTGCCAAGGGAGAAGAGAGAGAAATCAGTGCAACAAGAATGAGTGTCAGGTATTAGATGGATCTTTTTGTCAGGCATAATTTGATAGGGAGAAAAATGGCAAAAAGGGAGGTGAATATATGTAAAAGAGATGCAGCATCATTCACAACTCAAGGGCTGAAACAAATGATTAAGTCACATTTCTTGTTTTACCTAAGTGGTCTATTTATCACTGCCTTGTTTGTGTGTGCTTAAGAAAGTACCAGTGTATCATCAGCCACGATAAATGAGGTATCATTACTATGCCTTTGCATATCCTAAATACAAAATTATTGAACCAAACTTGGGGACTTAATCTTAGGGACATGTTTGAGATATTTAAAGCTGCCAAAATAAACAAGGAAAAAAAAGGTGTGTATTTTTGTGATTTATATTGCTCTGAGGCTGTATCAAGTGTTTTGATATTTATTCAGTAGCATTTGGTTGTATGATTTCCGGCTTTTCTATGAGTCTTATCTTCAGAATTCCATTTATTCAAGGGTTCTGTTTGTTGTTATCAGGCTGTTCTGTGAGAGTTTATCCTATTGCTCCCTAAAGATCAAATTTAAGCATGAAAAGAATTGCTTGCTGTTTCTGGAGGGTTAAGGTTTTATACAAAATTCTTGTAAATTGTTTTCCTAGGCTTAAGTACACCACAGTCTGCCAAACAGATGTGCTGAGAATGAAACTGATATAGAAGTAGGAGAATATTTGTTAGGGCCATGGGAGATTGATAAAATGAATCTTATTTGTCCACTTTTCTTTCTGCCCTAAGTTCTTATTGATCACTAGATTGAGTGCTATGAAATTCCCTTTCACTTCAGCAAAGCAGGGTCTTCCAGCTCAGCGTGAATCTCTCTTATATAACAACAGGTACAAGTTACTGTAGCCTCTCAAAAGATAATACATTAATTAGTAAATTATACAAAATATGTATTTGGAAAAATAAACACAGTTTTGCAGTTTGTTTCAGTTATCACCCAGGAATGTGAATGTAACATACAGAAACTTTGGAAGTTTTTAGAGTCTTTCACATTTCAAAAACAATCTGATCACTCCCACAGAAGCAAGTTGTGGTCTAAACACGCATGGGCCTTGGGATTGACAATGGCAGGTGCTGCTACCCCCATCTCCATCAGTGCCCCATGCAGGAGCTCTGGGTGCACACTGAGCTCGCCTCCAGCATCACACCTGTCTTCCCTTGCCTTGTCATTGACTCCCCTCGCTTGCCTACACCTGCAGAGCGCAACAGAGAGAGCAGTGCCCAATTCACTGTCATCTGGGGGTGCCTCCTGAGGAATGGGCACATCATGTGTGTGTTCCAAGAGGAAAGGCTCAAATGCTTATACACACCTTCCAGGGTTTTTATCTTGTTTCCTTTTAGGTGCATTCCCAAGGAGCAATGGACCATCCCGTGTGCCTCCAGCACACCTGCAGGCCAGTGGGTTCTGCAGTCACAAGCTCAGATTTTGCAAACAGCAGCACATGAGTGTTTCTGCTCAGTGCATTGCATCCCTTGCTGAGGCTCACTAGCAGTTCCATGCTGATGTGTCTGCTGCTCTGGCCTCTGCCTCATCTGGCTCTGGCTTAGGGCTGCCTGCACCATGCACAGGCTTTCCCTGTCAGTCCTGCACAGTAATTGTGTTATTGGCTGATGAAGCCATCCATCAGGAAAAACACAAACTTTCTTATTTCTGTGTAGGGAACAAGCTTCTGTTCACAAGATGTTATACAGCTGCAGTTCTTAAAGTTTTCAGTACACTGTTGTATGGGGTCTGTAGTGTAAGAACTTCCAAAGACAGGCAATTTTCTGCATGGTTTCTAAAATGTGTTCCAAAATGGCCAGTGATTTTGCAGACTGTTAGCATGAACAATTAATGATAGGTCAATATTCATCTGATCAGCACATTTGCTGCGTTACACTTGAGCGTGCTTTAGAGAGCAATTTACTAGTAATTCCAAGTAAATTTTATTAAATTATTTTAGAAAATAATTTGCCCCTGTTTGTGTTACAAAAATAAAAAAGCAAACCACATCACTGTAGTATTATGTTGCAAATAACATTACTGGTGCAGAGGGCCTTCTGCTTTTCTTAGCTTCCTTCCTGCTTTTTCTGCTAGTTACCTTTCAGCTCCAGTAATAAAAGATGATGAATTAATTAGTGCAAATGTATGATAATTATTGTCAGATGAAATAAACATAAAATACAAATGGGTTATAACTAATCAATAATTATGTACTGTGCTCAATCTTCAATATGCAGGGCATGTCTAAATAGCGTCATTATAATGAAAATCAAATTATTGCACAGCTGTGTTGATTATGGAGCACCATTATAGCTTTCATCCTCTTCATTTGGTTCCTGCTTAAGTCATGCTTCTGTGCCCACTTCTTAATACTAGAAAATGTCTCTCTCTTCTGTGCATTGATTTATAGTTAATATTGAGGCATAAAATTTCCTATTATTGTGGGTTTCTCAAGGTCTTTCACAGGTATTATACAGGCAGGCTCCAAATTCTTTCAGTGCAATAATATGGAAGCAATATGGAAGATTAAAGACAAACTTAAATGATATATATCCCAGTGTTTGGATTTAATCTGTGCCTGAAGATATTTTGACCTAAATTACCAAATTTATTGAGGTTTCATAGGAGTCTGCTGCAGCCAGCTCATTCTGAGCTGCTCAGATTTAACTTCATGGAATATGAAACAGGTAAAATTATTTATGACCCATTCAATCCCTCGTTCTTGCTTTGGATTGAATAGAAGTCTGTACATTTGTATCCATATGTCATTCCATTATTCTCTTGCTTTGCCTAAAGAATAAGAGGGAAAAAAGGATGATTAATATTTGACAAATATTCAAAACTAAAATACTGTAGGAGTGAAATATTTGTGATATGTTCTTTTTGGCATATGTTTAAGTTGGTATATAAAGTTTACAATATTTTCTGATGAAAATCTGCTGCCATTTAAAATCCAAGCCTTGTTCTCAACCTGCAGCTTGCTTACAAATGGTCTTTATAATGAAGTGTCTTAAAGTGTAGCACCATAGTGATGAAAGAACTGTTAAGAACAGGACAAATTTCAGTGTGCATATACCTTTACTATTTGACATGTCAGCACAAGAATAACATTACTCTTCTAGGCATTTATTTTAAGTTACCATTAATGAAAATACTGATCTTGTTTTCTCTGTGGTATATGTAATAATTATACTATAGAATCCCAAAAGATCTTATTTATTCCAAAGAGCTCACCTTTGAAAAAGATGGTTAATACTATCTGTGGAATGGCATTAATTGCTGAGAGAAATCAGTAAAATCACCAATTTGGCTTCCATTCTGCTCAGCACATTTGCCTTGGACATGGTCATACTAACTTCCCTTAAAAGTTGTTGCTAAGGTGGTGGTTATTTACCTAGTGGGTGATTTTTCATACAACTTAATGTGTGAGGATGTTTTCCACTCTGTATCTGCTCATGGGCTGCCCTGTCTCCGACCAGAACTGAGGGGTAACACTATTAGGAAACAGCACATTAGTAAAGAGCTTCCCACAAGCTTTAGAATTGCTATTGACAAGCATTGCTAACACTTTGCGATGCAAGAGTGATTCTTTTACTCTTTTCAAGTGTGAGAAAAAGGAGAATGAAAAGTCCAAATCCCGATTTTTGCTCTTAGGTTAAATGTTTGTAGAGATCTTCCCTGCTTGGCTAACACTGTAACATAAATTCTACCTCTTCCCCTTAGCTTTATCCTGCTGCTTTGTAGTGAATAAAACTGTTGTGGTTGATGTTATTGACCTGGCTCCTCTGCAATCAAAATACCTCAGGAGTGCGATTGAGGAAAACCCTCTGCTGTAAAAGGTGAACGCTGAATTTTCTTCCAGGGTAAATTTTTGTTTTATTTTTAGAAGGTGTCTGGTGGGAACAAGTATGGTGACTGGGAACAGATTAATCCATGGACAGCTCCAACAACCAAGACTGTCCATTTTCTCTGTATTATATCCACCAACTTTTGCCTGGAATTCTCTTGTCCTCTTCTGGCATTTTCATCTGGATTTTCATTAAGATTTTCTGACATTATATCTTTTCCTTGTTTAATGTTGTGCTCCTGTGGTTGTCTGGAGGCAACCTTCAGTGCAAGTTTGGAGTGAGGCTCAAGCCTCAGTTGTGGATGCTTGGTCAGGTGCCTTCAAGAGCCCATGAGAAGTGAGTGGTGTGTTGGTTTTGAAACGACTCCAACACACAGTTGCTGTGAGTGACTTCACTGCAGAGCCCCAAGCTTCTGGCAGTGACTTCCCAGTATCTCCATCTCATCCTGTGTGTCTCAGGGTCTCCTTTGTGACTCCTTGCACTTCCATCCCATGTCCCTTATCTTGTGCTCATTCTCTCCCCTGAGGTATCAAACTGGTAGCTCATTTTTCCACCAGTCAGAACATTAGAAAAATTCTGGCAGGGATGTGCCTGACTTGTTTCAGCACTTCTCTGCTGTTTTGAAAATGAGGCAATGCTCCTACCCCAGCAATTAATTGTGTAAATAAGTCATTTTGACATAGAGTTGCTTATATTAATATCCTATCATGTGTTCCAATTACATCCAAGATTGAGAGAAACGACTTGGTAATATCCATCTGAATCTAAGCATTCCCATGGATTTAAGAAACATCAGTTGAAAATCTGGGATGATGGGCAGGCACCAGCTGGCACTGTTAGGAAGAACTCTTTGGTCCTGAATGGACCAGATGATACCAGGAAGTGTCTCTGTGTGAGCATGACTGTGTGCTGTAAGCCTTTTATCCCAAAAGAGGGTTCTGAGTATCTTTTCCAATCTCGTTTACCAAATCAATGAGGAATTCCCTTTAAGTATTCCTTCAGAATTTGGGCCTTAAATTGTAGTAAGATGCCAAAGTTGTTTAAAGTCCCTGCATCTTCCCAGAGGTGTTTGCTTTTGCCATATTACATTAGAGAGGTGATGTTGGTCATTGACAAAAACCAAATACACCTCTGGTTAAGGACAAAAGCAAGTTATGATAGTTTTGGACAGAAGGATCAGAATAGGCTAAAGATCAGCATTTAAAAGTATTTTATTAGACTAAATTCCTGTACTTTAATTGAAGCAATAATTGTATTTGTAATCCAGTAGACCTATATGTTATTCTGAATTTATTAATTTTAAATGTTTGACTAATTTATTCCAAGTAAACCCAAATATACTTAAAGAGAAGTACCAAATTTCACATTAAATTCAATTATCTTAATTAGTAATAGTTTTACTTAAGAGTGCACAGCAAACCTGTCTAAGTTACAAGACAGACAAATATCTAACCAGGGATTCTGTGATTGTAGAGATTGTGAGTAAAGCATCAGTGGAGTTAGAGCTGAGGCTACATGTATTGGTGTCTATTCCAGACACCTCTTTGTAATCCTCTGTCTTTTTGTGCTTAGTATTTGTGTTGTATTTACTGTGGAATTCAAAACTGTTCTAGATGAATTTAGTATTCAGCTGAACCAAGACACACATACTCAAGAATGAGCAGTGCTTCTTCAAAAAACCTGCTTTTGAGCTGAAATTGCAACATTTTTCCTGTTTTCTATCGTCCTGACTGAATGGCATTGCCAGGCAAATATCCAGTGGAAACCAGACTGTTTTCTAACAGAACAGGCTGCCCAGGAAAATGGCTGAGTCACCAGCCCTGGAGATATTTAAATATCTCCAGGAGATGTGGCACCTGGGGACATTGGTTAGCGGTGAACTTGGAAGCACTGGATTAAAGATTGCACTTGATGATTTTAAGGGTTTTTTCCAACCTAAATGATTTCCACCTGACTGACTTGGCAAGCTGCTGAGTTTTCTGGAGCTGCAGTACTGAAACTGCACTGCAATTTGGGCTGCAAGGGCCAGCTACTGTGCATTTGCCCAGCCTCATCATGCAGAAACTAAAGTGCCCAGTCATCAAGGGCTGCACATTTGAGTTGATTTAGGAACTAAAGAATTGAGTCCGTTATGCATTTTCTGCAGATGTATATTTTAAAGTTCCTTCCCTTTCTTTCCAGGGCACAATAAGTCTTCTAGTAAAGTGTGTGTTGAAGCACAAAAAGGGAAATATGGGGTTTTGATCAGCTCCGGCTCCCCCAGGATGCTCAGAGTTCCCATCATTATGCTGTTTGTAAAGGCAAGGATTTGACCATGAAAATGCTAGTAGTGAAGTGAATTAAATGGACCCACTGACAGCCTAGACTTCTTGAACCTATGAAATGGAGCTTGCAGGACTTATTTTATTTGACTTTCAGCTGTTAGCCTTTCTTCTGAGTCCAGTATAATAGAAATCACTTTTAGATCAAAAAAATTCCTGCCCTTGAAACACAGACCTATCAAACAGTATCAAATCTTTTATTATTGTAGGCCCCTTATTATATACTCCTTTTCAGAAATATAAATAATTTCATCTTTAGAGCAGGCAAGGTTTTCCTTCTGATACTCCAAGTGGAAGACAGTTCTGGGATTTTTTTTCCTCACATCATCAAAAACCTACCAATGATTTCAACTCTAAAAGTGATGGCCAGTGTACAGTGATTATTTTCATGGCCTAGCATTACTTCTTAGTTATAGCCCATTCTGTCTAAAAATGCCTGCACCTTGCTACATTTGTAGGCTTCATCATGTCTTAACCTCCTTTTAGCTAAAGCACCCAAGTTCCATGGGACTGGTGCCAAACTAACCCCACATGGGGAACAGCTGAGGGAGTTGTACCAAAATGTGCATGAAATAAACTGAGAAAACTGATAAATTTTTCTTTTTCCATGTTTCTTTGCCTGAAATTGCTCTTAGATAATTTCAGGCATTAAGAACAATATTAGATAGAAAAATTTTATTTTTTAACTTTTTTTTTTTTTTTTTCTGATGAGAGCTCTGCTTTCAAAACACTGTTTAAGTAGGCCCAGCATATACCTTCCTAAATTTCTTACCTATCCGTAGGGCTGTGTCTCTTACCCATTTATGTTTACAGTGCTGTTTTGACATGTAAGCCATTCTCCTTTTTATGTCTTATTCTTCTTGAGAAATAAGGTCTCTGAAAGTGCTCTCCTTACACCCCTGTATTTCTCACACTTCAGTCTGTGCCTCTCCTGGGAGGAGCCCTGGAGAAGCTGCTTCTGTGGCATGTTCCAGGTGGTATCATTTCTGATGGAGGGATCTGTTCGGGGCTCAGCGCTTCATTTCAGCCGTTCTGCTATGAATTCATGCTTGTAAAAACATGGACTTCCTGCTGGCTTGCAGGCTGAAATTTCCATATCCTCTCCAGAGCAAACCTAAGGGATGACATTAAAGCTTTGTCTGAATGCTAAATTATCCTGTTGCAGAGCTCAAGGCCTGCAGACCACATACTCAGCCAGGATGCAGTGGCATTGCTCTATTTGAAGTCAATGGAGCTGTGACATTTCACATCGGGTGGAAATCTCTCCTGTGAGCTTTAACTGTTGTGTGTCTCTTCTGCCTTGTTAGTATCTCTCATGGAGTGGGAAGCAGACCCATTGGAAGTGGTAATTTTATACTCTGAGTAAGACATTACACAGTGTGAGTTGGGGTATTTTATGAAAGGAAGGGGAGGAAGATAAATATGGCCCAAAGTGCTTCTGTTCAGCTTAGGAATTCATTCAGTGTACAGATGTGCTGCAATAAGGCTGTATTGGTCAGGGATGTCACGAGATATGCTTTATAATTAATAATGATTTTCCCAGGCCCAGACTGAGATGACAGTTAAATTTCTCTCTCTAATCCTTTGCATTAATATTGGCTGTGCAAATTTGGCAAGGTTCTTTTTCTTTTCTTTTAATCCATTTAATTTTGATTTCAGTGTCCATGTTAATTTGTGTCTAAGAGCAGCAGGTGTGGATGTCCTTGGGAATGGGAGAATTACAGGTTTCAGTGATGCCTGAGTGACCCTCATTTGATTTGCTAACTTCATCCTCTGTACTACCTTTTAAACAATACATTTTCATCTTTCTTCGCTCTATATGATTGTACACAGGGCTAAGCAGATGTAAGAAATTCCTGCAGCTTTCTCTGTAATGCTTCTGGCTCAGGAATTTGCAAGAGCTGTTTAACTGTGTGATGTTTGTAGATGTTCTCTTTGCCAGCCACCTTGCTGCCCTGTATTAGAGCCAGGGAGAAGAAAATAAGCCTGAAGGGAAGGGAGACAATGCAAACTAATAGGCATTTTCTAGTCTCCCCATTTGCTTCTAGCAGTGATTAAAAGCATTGTTGCACAGCTCTCAGTTAAGTTGCTCTGGCTTCACAGTGAAAGGCAGACACATATTTATTCATGCACCAAAAAAAAGATTGTTCAGGGAACTTACATTTACTGAAAACATTGAGTACAGCTTAGATTTCTATACGTCAACCTTTCTAATAGCAACATACATTTTGATACTACTTCATATAATAAATAAGCTTGTGTATGTTGCAGAGATGTCTATTAATTATATTGGATCTAGAAATATGTCTGGCTAGAAATTTCCAAATGAGAGGAAGAGATTTCCTAAACAGAAAACATAATGCAGTAGAACTTCTCAAACATAACTACCTGGCTGCTGCTGCCTGGACCAAATAAATCTGTGCCCTAGATCAAGGGAGGAGTCAACTGTGTAGCCCCACGATCACAGTGTGATCTGACACACCATGGTGTCAGTGCAGGAGTAATGCTGCACAAAACATTGCTAACTGGGGATGAAGATAAGCACAGAAAAATTCAGAAAATTATACACTTAAAAATGGTGATGCATTTAATTTTTTTGCTGCTATTTTATTTTCATGTGTATATATAACAAACATATGGTAAAGGAAAAGAGAGACCGTTATAAATTTTATATTGATATATTTTGGCACAAACAAAAATCTACTTTAGTTATTCAGGGTGCATGTAACACTCAGAATAGGTGGCAATAAACCAAGCCAACATACTTTGAAACTGAACAGTAGCTTGGACTCATTTTACCAAAAGGCTTTCTTGACTGTATAATGCTCTTTTGCATATAAATAAGATTAGAGTCCTGGTTCTCTGGTTTGGCTATCAGGAGTGTGTGTGTGTGTGAAATGTAAGTTATTCCTTATCACAAACTGTTAGTTTTGATTTTTAAGGTATACCTAAAGCCATCCAACTTTTGATTGAAAGTTTTAATATATTTTTAATATTTAAATGCTGCAGGAGCAACATATCATTATGCTGGCATCATCAAGGCAGTAAAGGGACTTTTACTGAGCTGGTTCTGTCTCCAAGCCCTCCAATTTTTTGTGATATCAGCAGAGATGAAAGTGAGCAACTTGACTGTCCAAGAACCAAAATTATGCTACTTTGGCCAGTTCAAGTGTTCTTGAAAGCAGCATCAACACTAGTAGTCTGTTAATTATATGATCAAAGAGGCTGTGATTAGAAGAGATTAAGTGAGATTAGGGAGGCATGAATAAGAAAGCATCATCAGCACACAGGGGCCATGTGGCTATGTGATGAAGTCATTGATACTTAGGCAGATTTAATTACTGAAAGAATATGTCAAGTGCCCGAGGAGAATCTAGAAGAATTTCTGAGCTTTTCTCTGTGTGGAAAAAAAATATTCTGAGACAAGAAAGAGCAGGTGCTTTAGTCTGTTGTCTAAGTAGAGGGTTTTTTTGCCTGTGGTATTGACTCTGTGAAATTCATGGAGGTGTATTATTATTTTTACCATGACCTTCTAAGGACTAATTTCTAAATAAATAATTAATAACTTTCTGATTCTAGGACAATATAGGCATTCGGGACCTTGCATGTAGATGGAATTTGTCACCAGAAAACATACACATCAAAAGAAGTTTGAAAGTAGAGAATATCTGTGAGCAGAGCCTTGTAAAGGGCAGTACTTTTATTTAGGAAAACAGTTTCTCTGAACCACTGCTGCAAGGCTGGCTGGCAGCTTCTAAGCAGTAGAAAGTCTGTAAATTGTGTTTTGAGGAGAACCCTCTCAGCTCTGTTTCCTTTGTTTCCTGTGCTCTTTCCATTGGCATGACTAACCGTCTCCCTAGCAGGTGGCTTTCTCACATTCCAGTTATGCCTCTCCGTTTCCTCCCATACGGGGCACCTTTCCTGCACTCTGTCCTTTATTCTCACATCTTTTCCTAGGATGATTCTTTGCCTTTTTTCCTCTGCTGCATAAGCTGGCACCCTCTCAAATGCTCACACGGTTGTTCTCAGCCAGTTTTCTCTCGCTGTGAAATGTTTGTTGCTCTGTCTAAGAGCTTTGTTTCTCTGGCTGAAGCCATTTGCTTAGATGGCTCTGAGCAATGCTGTAGGCCAGTAAAGCTTCTGCAGGAGAGGATCCGCTTTCTCTTGGAGACAACAAAAGAGAGGGATCTGGCTGCTTGGAGCTGCCATCTTGTGCTGTGCTGAGTGGGTAGGGAAGGTAAGAGGAAATTGGCAGCCACAATGGAGCTTTTCTTGCAGCAGAAGAGGCTTGCTCACAAGGGGCTGTGCATAATTGGGCTTACGTGTACAAAGAGATTAGAAACACAGCAGTGATGTTCTTCCAAAGGAAATCTGCCAAAAGCTCCTTAGTCAGAGGGACTGTGCATTTTAGCCCCAAGAAATGATCCAAGATCCGTTTCCTTTTAGCACCTGCAAAGCTAAAGCTTGGAGAATTGTTCAGCTTTTTGTGTCAACGTATGAGCCCCAGGTTTGGAGCTCATGTTCTGTATGTGTCTTGCTTGGTACATTTTATTGAAATCCGCTCATGCTAAGCATGGTTCTGTGGCAGGAGATGTGTTTCACTGCTAACAGATATTTTTGACTGGATTGACACTAGAAGTGACAAAACTGATTTCTATAATTGATAACTGGATGGTAATAGTGAGTTCTTTTGATAGTGGCAATTATAAATTTGAGCGTCTTTAGAATAGATCCTAATACTGTTTGTGAAGTATTGCTTTGACAGTAAAATTTCTGCTGGCATCTGTTGTGTGTGTTTGTCTCCTCAGCTCTTTAATGTCAAAGCCTGCAAATGGTGCTGCCTATGTGCACTTGTGAACACCAGCTGAACAGAACAGAGCTCTCAGCAAGCACCTGCTGTTTTGTTTCAGTCCTTACTGCTATTTTCAGCTCTTGTCATTCACAGGGCTTGTAATTGTTATTTATGGTAGAATAATAATAACAATAATAATAGTAATACAAAAGTTCTCATTGATTCGTTGTTATTGATTCATTTTGTGGATGCAAGCAGAACCTCTCCTAAGATGGAGAGGTCTTTTTACTTTTAAAGGCTAGTAAGAGAAGGTCAGAAAATCACCCTGCAACAATAAGAAAAACTTGTAAGTTTATAATGAAACAAATAATTTAAGGAAATTAACCATCTATAATGTTTAAATCCTGAGCAATTTTGTTCCATTTTGTTGCACAGAAAGATGTACAGAGTCAGGACTTGTGCCCAAATCTTTAATCCAGTTTCTCAGTGAACTTAAAATCATGATGGAGCACTTGTTAACAGTGCATTAGTGCTGGTCCTGGGAGGGCACATGGACACAAGAGAGATCAATCACTATTTAAAAGTTGTCCATTTGCACATGTCAATGCATCCATTCAAACTTCCACTCTGGTAATTGATTGATTTTTTTTTTCTTTATTTTTTGCATTTCTGTGCATTTTGCAAAGGCAGTGAGAAAGGGAGGGAGTCACAGCATGAAGCAGGAGGTGTATCCGTAGTTCAGCTGACTGTAGGTAGAACAGCCAGTGCCCCAGCTTCCTTGCATAAGATAAATTGTCCGTCTCCATTAGCAGAAGTTGGGTATTTTTCAGAGTGTGTATAATGATGAAAACTGTCTTTTTGTTGTTGAGGTTTTTGTAAGTGTTGCTAAGAACACCACTAAATTATGAATGTGTAAAATGTTGCTTTCTTATCTGCTCGCATTCTGTGTAACAAGATGAAAGATATATACGTATGGTTATGGATTTCAAGAGCAAGTTAATTCTGTCTTTAGTCCTGTTAATTCTGTTAATTTAGTCCTGTTTCATTACTTACGTCCTTACCACCTGTTATGTTCTATTCAGTTAATTTACAGTGTTACCAATGTAATGAATGTGGTTTTGTGGGTTATTTATGGCATGACCAAGAGCCAAATTTATTTTGAGTCTGAGAAGGAGATATTGCTAGTCACAGAAACTCACAACTTGAGTCTGCAATACATTCTTAATGGATAACAGGAATTTTATTTGTAAGCTTGAACTTACTCAGCACTGAAAGTTGGAGATGCTCATCCCTTGACTACTATATATTATATGGTTTTTTGTAAATAACCCAGTTCAAAGGGAAATTATCGCAAGCATCTGCACTAATTTGTGTTTTTGTGGTGCCTTACATTCCCCAGTCAAAGCAAAGTTTACATGCTGAGGAAACTAAAGCATAGTGAGGGTAGGAGTTGCCTAAGGTCATACAATACAGTCCTGATAGAAGTGGGAACAGACATTGGATGTCTGAATCGGCTTTTGTAGGTTTACCCATTCTCACACTCTGCTCTGAAAACGTGGCCTAACCCAAAGTTCATCTAGAGTGGAAGAAATGGGCTCATTGACTCTGACAGGGATTAATTTAGCTTCAAGCTATGTGGTCTTGGATGCACAACACCCTAGAGATGTAAAATAGTCACATTAAGAGCAGAATGCATTGTCAAACAGTCCTTTATTTTCATAACTCAGCCTCTCCCTCCCTGGATGTCTTACGATTTCTTAAAGGGCAGATGAACCCTTTGAAAGATTTGTTTTGTAAGCCTATTACTGCTGCTTAAAAACAGGAACTTAAACAAAAGTGGATTTTGTTTCTTGTGTTGCTAAATATGCACTTGTTTGTTTTCCTGTTTCTGATTAATACAGCCCTATCTCAGACAGAAAGGCAACCACAGTCATGTTTATAACACAGCATGAAACATTGATCCCATTCTGAAGGTTGCCCTTTCAGTTCAGCAGCTTCATTGACTTCTAGATAGTATCCATTTGTATTTCCAGGCATCTTAGATGTTATTGAAACCTGAGCCTTTAGACTGAAGGTGTACAAGATTATGTGACGACTTTAGCATTAATTTAGCACTCATTTGAGATAAACTCTTTTGACACCTTGTATTTCAGTCTTTTAAAGGCTCTGCACCCAGGAAAAGCAACTCATGAAGTGTCTAAGAGGAGGAGAAATCTTAAATAATTTTATTTCCTTTTTAATAACTAGAAGTGAAGGACTTATAGAAGGAGTCCTGGAATTTGACATCTTGAATTTAGCTTCTTTCTCTGACACAGATTGGCTTTTTAAACACTGTTTAGCTTTCATCTGTTCCTGCTTGTGCTTGCTAAAATGCAGGTAATGGATCAAAATCAGATCTAGAAAATGGATGACTTTAGGCCTGGGAATGCAAATGTTTAAGCATTTTGCTATAAAAGGCATAGCATTGCTGATCTGAGAGAATTATAAAGCTAAGTAAGATTTTATAAAGAGTTCTGCTCTCTTCAAGTTGCAGAATCAGGCAGTTGAATTCCTGAGAAGCATTATTATTATTAGCTATGGAAATTATTCTCATATAATTTTGAAATGGTTTTTATCTACTTAAAAGCAATGATTTCTTGTGTTGTACAGAGATAATATTTTAAAAATTTATTAATGGCTGCTTGATATCTTTAGCAACTCTGATATACCTCTGCTGGTATTTTAAGAAATCAGAATAATGTCATCAGCATGCTTATATATTTGAGCTTAAAAAATTAAAGCCTACAGAATACGTCAGAAGGCTTAAAAGCCCCTCTTCATGTAATAGTGCCTACGGGGTTAACAAATCTCACTTTATGTTTGCTCTCCAATACATTAAAAGGCGCAAAACACTGTTGTCCGTGCTGTACTAATCATGTGAATGATTGAATAACTATTGATTTGGTCAGTGTTTGGGACTACTAAAAATCCTTGACCGGGCTAAGTGAAAAGGCAGGTACTGTTACTCAGATGGAAAAGCCATCTATCTCATTACAAAAACATTTTCAAGGACATAAAAACTTTGGTCCTGAATGGAAGCTTTTTATTAGGCTGTGAAACTTCTCAAGCTGTCTGCAGACTTTTCAATTTTAGCCTTAACTTCCCTTAAAAAAAAAAAAAGTCTTATCCCTGCAGGATTCTTCATCTAACTTTTAGCTTTAATTTTCAGTGGTCCCATTCTTTTCTGAGGAAGCAGAATAAGGTATGGACAGAATAAAAGCAATGAGGTTTTAATACTGCTTTGAGTGATTCAGCCTTATACCTTGAGCTGCCCTTACAAGGCTGAACAGAATTGTTCAGAAAGCAGTGAAAAATCCTTTTACAAGTGTCATTATTCACTAACAGATGTTCTGGAAATTTAATAAGAGCTTTCCTTTTTCTAAAACATTTCTCACTTTTTTTCCAAGATAATTTTTCTTTTTTAGTTTAGATTTGGCAGGACCATTTTCAGTTGGTTTGATTTCCTACCCACCTGCTGGGAAAAGTAACCAAGGAGTAATAATCCCTGTCCCTGGAGTGTCAGGACATTTTATGTGTTACTTTGTGTAGATGTGCAGTTAGTCAGTGCAGTGCTAGGCCATGGTAGGAATCTCTCTTTGGTTCAGCAAACTCAACTGGTCCTGCAAAACTGGAAAGAGGTGTTTGGATACTTGCAGGTTCATTGTAACAACAAGTTAAATTGATTAGAACCGGAATAGTCATCCGGAAATGTAATGGACACACATTTCCAGGCCTTTACAATTTGTTACAAGAACGCCATTGCAGTGAGTGAAGCTGTGAGCATGAGAGTCACGCAGGGAGAGAGAATCTCACTCCATCTAAACACTCCTGTAAATGTCTGGAAAGCAAAGAGATGGAAAGCCCAGGGCAGAAAGTCTCATTCTTTGTTCTGCTCGAAGAACTTTGCATTGTGCAGCATCCTGGCTAGAAATACAGCCAGAAAGTTATTTATGCTAAAGAGATACTTAGAGGTATAATGTGGAACAATATGCCCTGCAAGGTGTTTATAAAAAGGGACAAATTTCCCATCGTGGTAAATCAGTGGCAGTTGTGCTCAATGCTATTAACACATAGCACTGCCCTAACATCAAATTGCTGTGTTTCATTTGGCAGTGTATGAGCTCTGTAAATTCATACTTGTGCATTAATACAAACAGTCAATTTGAAATAAAGAAGAGGATGATAAATGCAATGGAGCTTTATAATATCGAGTTCCTGGGTCAAGGCAGAGTCCTTGCTGAAAGCCATTGGTATTTATCCTTTCTGGTCAGAGGAAAAATCTTCAAGCTCTGTTGCCTGGAGAGAGTTCCCATCTCACTCCTTCTCCAGGATATTCATACTGCTCAGAATACAAGCTGCTTTCCCCTGCTTTTATTCCATTCTCCTCAATCTCTTCTGAAAGTGCACCATGTGGGACAGCTGCCATTCAGATATTTATACCACTGGATATTGGGAGGAGTAGGTAGTTTTATAGGCAAGAAGGAGTTTACAAAGCACTGATGGAAGAGCTATAAATTCAACAATATTTCAGCATCATTGAAAAAAAAATCCCATATTTTTCAGCTTTAAGGTGAGATAGAATAAACTTTAAAGTGCTAGACCTAAGATGTATGTGTTAAAGGGTTTTTTTTTACTCGGGAACAATACAGGACCGTAATTATTCCAGAGGAAGTTGGGCATATACTGTTCTAGAAAATGGGATTTATGATGATTATCTAAGTACTGATTAACTTGGAGATTGAAATACCAATTTTTTTTGAAAAGTGTTTCTTTTTGCTAAAGTAATTTTATGGAGACTATCAATACGATCAGACTTAGGGACAGAAAATACATTGGCTTTGAATTAGAAAAGAAACATTTTAAAATGTACCTTGGAGTTTGAAGTAGTATTTTATACATACTATTTAAAAGGTCTTCACATTTCAAATGCTTTATCCTTGTCTTTCTCCAATATTCCCACTACTCGCAGACGTAAATTTATAGCCTGTAGTAATCTTACCGGCTCATGCATGCAATTATGAACAGATGTGTTATTTGAATTGGAGCATAAAATACCAAGGGATGAAGTTGTTTTTGTGATGGATACACTTAAGACTTGATTTTTCTGTCATGCACTTTTCAATTTCCTCATGTTACAGTTTTAAATTCAGTGAAGAATAAGAAACAATAACTGCGATAAATTAGAAGTTTAGAAGAACGTGTATCAAGTCTCAGAAACGTTGTATTGGAAATACCTTATCTACACCAGGGATCCTCTTTATCTCCCACCTCCTTAGCAGCTCTCTCAGCTGGCAGAGAGTTTTCTTTCCTGGAGAGGACTCCAGGTTCAGTGATAAGTGGCTGTCCATTTCTGCATGTATGAACACGGGTGACGTCCTTCCTGTGCAGTGTGTGAGATAAGATGTGTTTGGGATTTATAGAGGTGAAAACTGGGATGTGAACTTGGTAAAATTACATTGTGGAGTACATTGTGGCCTTACAGGGATACAGTGCTAGAGATAGAATCCATGCAAACGCACACGTGCTAGAGTCCAGCTCTGATTACCAAAATACTTTGGATATAAACTCAAATCCTCATTTCCTTCAGTGAGACCTCATGCTTTGCAAACCAAGTAAATCAAGGCCCACAGTAATCAAGTGAGATGCAGACTTCTTCCTGAGCTGCTGGAAGAGGGAAGTCATTAAACATGGGCAGTTTTGCCTCTTTTTTAGCAGAAAGGGTGAGGTGAGAGGCGGAGCAGGATCCATCCTCATTCCTCACCATTGCAAATCCATCGCACGGTAATGTCTCAAAGCAACGCTTCCTGCAAAGAGAGGGCCCTGGGAGAGTTATTAGCAGTGAGTGCTGGTACTTTACCACTGCCATGAGAACACTGTCATTATTTTTGGGCATCAACTGCTAAATTCTATGTGATTCTGCCACTTTCATGTGTTTATTCTTTTTATTTGCCATTTAGTTACAGGCAGGAACTAGCAAGGGATGCACTGCTGTTTACATTGCTCACTAGTTTCATTTTATAGAGGTTCATCCTAATCTGAAGGAAGGGAGTTGCTCCCTGTACTGAGGAAGCTTGGCAGAGTCATGTAGAAAGAGTCAGGAAAAATGAGTTGGGCATTAACTCATTAAACTGCAACTAATAGACATTTATGCAATGGTCCTTTTAAATATGAGTCATGGCCCATTTAAAACCTAACTGAAATTTCAGCACATTTCATTAGGAAAGATAATTACCAATTTATTCATCTCTAAAAAATTAAGTTTAGATTACAAAATGGTTAAACCTACCTTGATATTTGGAAGATAAATATGACTTGTGTGTTATTGACAAAAAGGAAAAAACCTCAAAGCACTCAGACCCCCAAACAAAACAATAGAATGTATATTATCTTTTTCCAGATTTCACTGTTGGAATGGAAGGCTGGTGTCAATGAAGGGAAAATTAAATATATATAAATTTATCATCGAATATCATTATAGAATACAAAAAAAATCAAGTTAAAAAAATTGAGAGAAGTCACCAATGTTACCTACATGATGTCACTACACTCACTTTAGAAGGTCCATTTTGATTTACAGTAACTAATGATAAACTAATTGCTTGGTTTTTTTTGCTTGCATTGTTAAATTAGTCTGAAAAATTAAATCCTAGAAATAGAAAAGAGTAGCACACTTTTTTTAAAGACACAAGGCATACCACTGAAATGATAGACATTCCTCCTCAAGTTTAAATGTGACAGGAGTGTAAACTCTTCTTTGTGGAAAATAAGTCAATATTTGTTTGAACTTTCACACAGCCATTTCCATCATCCCGAGTAAGAAAACAGCCTTGAATAGTTAAACTTGGAATATTTGACACCACCAGCTTTGACCAGGTCAGGAGTGCTTCTTCTGCCTCAGGTGCAGATTTCTTCATCATGTAACATCACATTTCCCTGGGTTCTGTCCAGCTATAAAACCCTGTAGCCTTTTAATACAGTTTCAGTAATGGACAAAGACATAGAGAAGGCAAATTTGCTGCTAAGCTAAATCCAGAGAAATCAAGGGAATTGTGCCAGCAGAGAGGCTGGCCTGTGGCAAGGGAGAAGCTTGCAGCCACTGGCTGCAGAGGGCTTAGAAACCTTAGCAGGAGTTAAAAGGCTGAGAACCATTCTGCCGAGGTTTATGGGAATACAGTTGAATAACAAAATTGTTTCTTCCTCCAAACAATTAGGAAACAGATTGTCCTGGGCACTTCTTACCTTCTAAATTATTTGGGATGTATGTGATAACAGTGATAAATAAGGGAGGAAAACTCAGTACTGGAAGTTACAACAAATGTACCTTGAAGTTGGTTACTGTGAAATAACAAGGGATGAAAGTGATTTGCTGGTGGAAGGGCAGGAAGAGATTTTTTCTATCACCTGGTATTTAAGAACTCAGGGTAACGTAAGAAATTGGTAAGAGAGTAGAGGAAAATGTAATCAATTCCCCCTATAAACATTTGCCAAAGTCTGAGGAATGAACTTGAGGTTTGGAAAGGTACTTACTTTCCAAAAGGAAAGGTGGTATTCAGTGATAAAAACTGGGCAAAAGATAATTTAATACCTATTTTTCTGCTTATCACTGACTTCCTACAGTGACTATAGAAATATTTTTTTCACTTTAAACATGATTGTATTGCTGTAAACAAGTTGGGGTAAGTAGTAAGGTGGAAAAAATGGTGAATTAAGTATGTGGCTTGACTTCGTAATTTTCTTGCAGCTTCAATACAACTTCTGAAATCAGTCAAGACTGAAGAATTTGTGTTAAAATCTTTTGTGAGCTGGATGAATTCTTTAATTATAGGCAGAATTTTTTCAGCCAGGCTGTGAAGGAGATGCAAGACTGCAGATGTGAAATTCCTCCAGCAACTGCTTTCTCTTTTATTTAGCTAAAGATAGATGTATAAGGGAAGGTGTTATTGTTTGGAGTAATCAGTGCAGTGAAGGCCTGACCTTTACTCTAAGGTTACGCCGACATTTTAAACATAAAAAGTCATTTGCAGTTTGGTACCTGTTGAACACAACTGAAACTGGCAACTGGATGTGTCTGTGCAATGATTCAACCTTCCATGGAATCTCAGCTGCAAAGGTGCTTCTGCAGCTGCAGCCTTTGTCTGTCTCTGACCCTACATCCCATCACCACCCTACCTTCTGGCTGTTCAGTTAGCCTTCTTGGTAGGATTCTAGCCAATCTGTCATGCAATCTCAGAAAAGCTGGAGGCCAGCTAACATTCTCTTTTTCTTTTAGCCACAGGGCATTTCAGAAAGAACTGGCAGTAGCAACGTATTAACTTTTCACCAAAACTGTATAAATAAAACATTTGTGTCAATAAGAAAATATTTTACAGACCTTTTTCACATAAATTTAATTTTCCTAATTTTCCATATTTTAACCTTTTGCTAAGTTTCTTGGAAACATCTGGGCAAAATATTTTCAGAAGGTTGTTCACTATTCCTGAGACTGTTTACTTGCATATAATTAGGTAAAACATCAATCATCATTGCTTTGCCATTTCCAGCCTTTAGACTGGATTAGGTTTTATTTAAGCCAACTCTAGAATTTTATTTCCTCTTCCTCTCTGCATCATACCCCACATTTCTCACTTGCATTAATGGTCAGAGACAGAGGAAGGCTTTAGATGCAGAAATACCTTTTCAAATGAGATTCCACACATAAAAAGTAATAAATGTTTCAAGGATGTCTCTCTTCAGCAGCATGACCGAACCAGAGCTAAATCGGGGTAAACACCCAAAATCAAAAGCATGAGACACATTCTGTGCATTCCTGGTGCCTCCTCAGAGTAAAAGAGGGGAGAAAGGGTCAAGAAATTTCAATTTTATTTGCAGAAGTCCTCGCACTTGTCTTGAAAACCTGGTTGGTCTAGAGGCCTGGGTGCTCCTGTAGGAGTTGAGAGACTTGAATTTCAGTTCTGTTCCTGGCCTGTGCTGTGATCTGGAGCTCATTTGCTGCCTCTCTGCAGTGTGATCATGTAGCAGTTTTAACAGGGTGTATCTCTCTGAGACTACCCCACCTTGCTGTTTGGAAAGGTTCTGCCTCTCTTGTAAAAAACAGCAAAAATTTCTTCTGGTGCAAGTTGTGTTTTCAAGGAAAGGAATGAAACTTGTTTACCTTACAGAAGGTTTTGTCATTAAGCTTTTTTAAAATTTGCAAGGGATATACCAACACAAGAAGGATAATCGATTTTAGGTAAATCTCCTACTTTTGAACAAGCATTAAATATTATGTGATTATTGGTGTGTTAAGTAGCTTTTCCTGATCAGCATAGAAAATAATTGTAATGTTAGTAAGAAAATGAATTTGCAGTCAATTAAAGTATTCAGTAGAAAAAGTAATACAATAGTAGTTGTCAGATAATCTGAACATTAAGTTTATAGGAGTAATTTTAATTTACATCAAGCACTGTAGGCAATTTTTACACATCAGTTTGCATTTCACTGATTACACTCAGTTGAAGCAAAATGGTGGCTTTTTCAAGAACTTTAATGCAACATCTCAGGGACTGGGGACACAAGATTTTCTTTCTGATTCATCTTAAAAACTAGAGGTTTCAAGAAAGAGTTTAACACTTCATTAGTTTCAGCTGGGAATAAAATTAAGTATGTTTGTATCCCATAACCTATGAACTAACACAATGTTTATTTTGAATTTTTAAACTGCTGCTCACTTTGTTAATTGCAAATTGAAATGAAAAGATTAATCTAAAATACAACAAAAATGGTCAGTGCTGTTTGACCTCACATTTTAAATGCAACATTTTTGTAGTGAATACATTGAAGGGAAACAAAGAAACCAAAATTATCAATAGCTCATTTGGAAAAAAAAAACCTCAGAAAAATTACTTTTAAAAAATTTTGTTATTGCAAAACACCCTAACATAGAGAATCACATGCTGAGCTGGTGCAAAGTTGTTTGCTTTCACTTAAGTTAGAGTTACTGGTGAGGACTCCGGTATCTTACTATTATAAATACCTTAAAATTGTGTCTCCACATTGCAAATACAGATGCCAATATAGGAAATAGACTTAACCCAAAAAAAGTGATGGTTTTATTGAAATTTTCAAGGTCACTGTACTGGAAAAATTGCTAGTGGTGTAGTTCCAGTGAATTATCTGAATATATACACCTGGCCTTTTAATTTAAAATAAGGTGTTGGTCTTTATTAACACAAGTACTAATGTGTGTCTTCCAAAAGGGACTGTGCTGTAGCATATTTGCTTTCTGCTTTGAAGTCCAAACCACCACAGCACTGGAGGTGATTGCATGTGGCAGATTTACCTCAGCCTTCAGCCCCTCCAAGCCTGTGTGGGGCTCCTGTCAGGCTGTTCTGTGGAGCTGAAGCAGTGTGAAGGCAGAGTAGCTTCACACACTGGGACACAGGCTTCTGTGACAGCCCTGAGATTTTTTCCTAATGGTGATAGGGAAACACCACACGAGGGAAATCTCAGTGGTACCTGGCTGAGTTTGTCTCACGGTCCAAGCGCATCATGTGTTCCATAGGCCCAGCTTCTCTTGTAGCCAAGTAACACCCCTTCTGTGTGATTAACACTCCTTTCCCAGCATCCCAGCAGCAGAAGGCAAATTTAAGTGCAGCACTTTTCAAGTTTAGTTTTAGTGGCCATACCTGAGCCTCATTTTACCTGAGTTATGCTCGCCCTTGCACCCCTCATTAAAATGCACTGCTGAGGGGGACCCTTATTCACATTGTCCACTCCCAGCTGGAGACAGACAGAAGAGTCCTGGATCCCCCTTCACATAGGAACACTGTATTTCCCCCCATTTCCCCACAGTGCAATGGGCCCTTATTGAAAATAAATGGCCAAGAGCACACAACAGGTACAAGGCAGACTAAATGCCAACATAAGTCTCTAGCACCCTATGAAATATTTTCATGGGTTCTCAAGTTGTGTTCAATTTGTTCATTTGAAGCATCAACAGCTTGCACATTCTCATTTCCCCCTGCCCTGTGCTGCTGATTCACTGTGGAAAGCTGTAGTAAAATCAGAATGAATTCTGTTTACATCTTTAGTTCTCCAAAGGAGGTCACGTCATTGCAGAAATGCTGATGCTTATTTTTTAACTCTGTTCACAAATGCATCTCATTACTTTCTATGCTTAGTAAAGGAACTGTTTGCTATGCTTTGTGTTACAGGGCTCTCCCCATAAGCAGGATAAAAACCCCTGACTCCTCTCTATATAAGAATATTTTTCATCCAGTTTTCTCTCTTGGCTTAAGGAGATAAAAGAAGTCCAGCAATAAAACCAGTCCAAAAGTGTCTGGGTACCTAAATACTGATACTCTGTCGTTTGTCATTCTCTCTTTGTTTATAGTTCCTTAGTCAGTTTTCAGTCTGTGCTCAAGAACAAATCAGTTTGAATGATTTCTTTTAAGGGAGGCTGGTTGACACATTCTTTGATTTACCAAAGTCTTCTGGACTATATATCATTCTAAACTACTCTGCACCTTTCATCCCACTAACTGATAGAATTATTTTGGGAATGCATGATGCAGTTTTCATGGCAATGTTTGCTTTCCTGGAAATCCATGCTCTGTAATAAATACCTCTGGTACTGGTGGTGCATACATAGTTCTGGGGCAGACTGGGTTTTTAAACCCAATGTACAACCTGGAAGAAACTGCTGGGGCTATGAAATTCTGTGATTTTGAATTTTGTATTGAATTTAACAATTTAAAATACTTTTCTTATTAGAAAATAAAAAATATTATTATGATTTAGTGATTTTTTGAAGAAGAAATTTTCAACCAAATTTTTTTTTCTGTCTTTCAGAAGCATTTGTTGCTGTGGGATTTGTACACAGCATGTTCTGAACAAATAAACAGCTGGATAATCTACAGTTTAATCTACAGTGGAGAACCCCCGAGCTTGCGCTACCTGAACGAACTCCCTGGTAAGAAAGGTAATTTAAAAGACTTCAACATATATCTAAATATTTTATGGCATGTACAGTTTTAGGATTTTTATGTTCTCAAAAGTAGCAGTACTAAATATGTGTGTGGAAAGCTCTCCCACTTCTACCCCGATGCCTCCAGATTTCTCCAGATTGTAGTGGTGCAACCCCCCCACCTCTCCTCCCCTCAGCCTTCTTTACAATCTCAGGAACTTTTGATAAGCCTTGACCAAACCAGCTGAGGGGAACTTTTGGCTCCTAGGAGTACAAAATGGAGAAGAAACAGATACTGATATCTTACATCTTGGTCCCTGTGCTCATGGGCCAAGGAGATATGAGTACCTGGGTTCACAAAAATGGATGCAGAATGAATAAAAATTTTACTCACTTAGTTCTACAAGACTAATTACTATTACAATTTCATGGGTGAGATGTCTAATGAGATTGCATGTTTTATTCTTTATTTGTATTCAGAGTGATTTTCATATGACAGTAGGAACAGCATATAAAATAGCAGTGTGTCAAAAAGCCAGCTCCTGAAGTATATAATATTGTGCAAACTGACACAGTTCAATACAATAATCTATTTGCATTCACCAAACCAGGTAATATGGATGGCTTTGGGGCACTGTATTGACACAGGCTTGCACTCGTGTCTTTATTTGTTTATCTGTAGGTCCATTTAGGTTACCTTTCTAGGCAACTTTAACATGATAAATAATATTTTCAAAGAAACACCTGAGGTAAGGTTCTTAGGATTATTTTTTTCCTGTGGAACTGCACTGCTCTGCATATTTAGGATTAAATTTACCATTAAATTAACACAGTTGGAGACATTATAATATCTATTTAATATGATGATTTGAAAAGCTTCACTAGTAAAAGGAAAACCAGCAACTTTGTCTGGCTGTGATGGTAACACTTTAGCAGTAACTAAGCCAAATAACTCTCAGTAATTGAGGTGAAATCCCTGCTTTAGATATTTCTTCAAAATTGGCTTACACACAGGAGCTGCAAAATCAGCAGCTACACTCCACATCCCCTCACAATATAAATTAATTACTCTTAAGTTCTCACCAGAAGAACATTTCTAGCACATGTTAAAATGTAGATCTGCTTACTGTTATTTTTGAGACCTTTGCAGCATTTTTCTTTTGCAAATAAATGTCCTCTAACACTAAATTAATTGAGTCATTATTGTATAGGAATTGGACCTAAACAAAGAGGATAAATGAATTCTTGCCATGGCTCCTGGCCTGCAGTGGTACTGGCCATAGGGAGGAGGTTTCATCTGCAGCCCCTCGTCGGGAGCAGCTCCAGGAGCAGCAGCTCCATTTGGGCAGCTGTTTTGTCAGCAGTTCTCAGCCCCAGGGCAGCTCAGTGTGCTGGGTCTGCTATGGGCTGGGCCCAGAGGAGATGCAGTTATGTGCTCACCATCCCAGCTTCACTCTCTAGATTCTGAAGGATGCTTTTTGCTCACTTTTGCAAGAAGCACCTAACTCCTTTAACAATCAAACCTAACTAACAAAGCACACTTATTACCTCTCAGATATTTACTGAAACATCAGGAAATTTGGGACAAATGATCATTTGTTTTACAAGTCAGACTAGCCTGATTTCTGCCTTGACTTAGCCTACAAATAGGAAGAGTGTTGGTGTGTTAAAATCGTTGCTCTGTGGTGCACAGGCCTTTGGGCAGAGCTATTAAAGGACATTGCTCTGCACTTCATCTGCACTCCGTGCCTAATTCAGTTCTGAGGGGCAGAATGTGAGGCTGGATGGATATTTGAGATTTATAGACACAAAGCTGCCTCACTTGTGCTGCACTGCAGTGCTGTTCCAGCTTCCCTTTCGGTGTGTGTGATCCTGGGGAGCTCAAGCCAGGCTAAATACCAACAGTGCCTATACTGTCCTGTATGGTGTGTTTACATTGGATATGTGGAGCATGGAGTGTTTACATTGGAAAAACTTTTCTGCAGTTTTAAGGATGACTGTAAAGCAAAGGAAGCACGGTATTTTAAACGTGCCAAGATTCCCTCATGTGGCTGGAAGTTCTTCCTGAACCTGAGAAGTTGAAACTTAGCAACATGTATGAGTACTCATTGGGCTTCTCTTTGGCTCTGTCGTTTCCACAGAATTCAGTGTTTCAACTTTTCTAAGTATCTCATCCCTAAATACCAGTTTTAAAATCTGTCAGTCAAAGCTAATTAACCATTAAGAAAACATTTAGCAAGTTGTTTCATCAGCAATTTCTCATCTGCGTGATGGGCAAGATATGCTGGCATTTTTAAAGCTTTGTATCATGTCCTTGTTCTTTTAATAAGAAAGGACTATGTATTTGTTCATCTCCTTCTAAGCAGTGGTATTTTTCTTTGATATTCTTTAAAAACGTTGGTTTGTATCCCATGCTCTTGTAGAAGTTTTGTAAACTCTTTGGTAATTATACTTTCAGGACAAGCATACACAAGTGTCTGATGTTAAATTCCGTATTTTCTATACCTGAATAGAGAATTGCAAGTTGGTTGCCTCATGATTATTTCTGAGTAGTACCTTTTTGCCTGCTAGTTCCCAGTGCAGAAGCTGGATGTACATAGCATGGATGCATTTCAGTGAAATTCAGAAAATGAGCTGTGTAAGGTTTGCTTCTCATCCTTTCGTTAAACATTTTATTGCATTTTTGATGGTTTCAAAAGGAAGCAACAGCAACATTGCACCAGGCAAAATTACTGGACACGTATTTAAGTAGGATATAAATAGGTGTGTGAGCCAAGGTGCAGCTTAGCACATCAGCTCAGGGCTTTAGAACAATGGTTCTTTTTCTGTACTTAGGGCTTTCATTACTGCAGCTGGAGCTTTCTTTTTCCACAAATGGCCTATGAGAGAGTGATGGAGGCACTGACGGATTTAGCTGCTCTTTTTTTCCTTATGCCTCTTTTCTCCCCTTAAGGCTAAAGTTGCACTTACAGATTTAACATGAAGTTGGAATGCTCAGTGTAAGCAGGGCCTTCACTTACAAAAGAACTTCTCTAAGCCAAATTCTTCTGTTTTTTTTTTTTTGTTTTTGTTTTTTTGTTTTAAATTTTCATGGGAGGCTTTATTTACAAGACAAAAATAGAAGATGGAATAGCAAACTAACTCTCAGTTTCACTATGCTCTTAATACACTTCCTGAGCTTTGCTTAGTGGAAAGTAAGCAAAAATAAAGACACTAAAATTAAGACTGTAATGTGTATAAGTGTATGAGTGAGTGAGAGGACAGTAGCAGTGAAGGTGGACTCACACATGCTTCTTTTCAAACTTGTGGAATTTTTTGGTCTTTCCCCCCACTACATACTCTGTTCAAAAGCAGTAGCAGCATTTTCTGAGCAGCTCATGAATTCGAAGACAAACTTGGAAAAGCTCCAGTATATCTGCCACTCTAATATATACCTGTGAGGATTAAGATGTCCAGTAAAGCCATGAAAATGACTAAATGTATTCCCACTTGATCAATTACAGAGTCTCCTAAGAAAACATAGGGGTAATATCTGCATACATATATTTAATAGATGTCACAGACAACCTGGGAAATATGCATCAGCAGTGTGTATATTAATTTAATAAGTCAGCTAATGTTTTCATTAAAATCAGCTTTAGAATGTCAGGCAAAGCAGTAAACACAAACTAATTCACTAGTGGGTCAGACACTGCCCTTTTGCTATAGCTGAGGTTTCTGTAGCCATGTCTCTTGTCACTTTGACCTGAGCTGAGCTGAGGGTAACGAGAGTAGTGAAAAGACACAACTGTATCCCTTGGTGAACTCAAGTGGAGTAGCTTCCTTTGCTGCACCAACCATTATTTCTATAGGTGAAGATGTGATCTGGAACCTGCTGCAAAGCATTTTTGTTTTAATGCAGTTTTCATTTCTCATCTACACTGCTTTTACTTCCCCTCTGCTACTTGGAGGAAAAAAAGGTTTTGGTTTTATTTTGGTTTTTTTTTTAAGTTTCTTTTTTTTTTTTTTTTAAACCATATCTAAGGAAATTAGATTACCATGCTTTGGACAAAACTGAGAAGCTATGTATTTTTTTCTCTTGCTGTTTCTTCTTCTTCCACTTTTTAAGAAACAAGAAAAAAACCTCTAAAATGATACTTTACTCATAGCACAAGAAGCATTAAGTAATTTGGTAGCTGTTGCCTCTTTCCATATACCAGTGAGAGCTGCATAATTCATGTGTAGCAAGTTATTCAGCCACAAAAAAAGAGGGCTGCAGAAAAGAAGGAGAAAAAATTTTTTAAAAAAATTTTTTTGTAAGTTGATATTATTGCATTGGAGTTACACTATCTCTATTTCCATTTTAGTTGATTGGAAAATGACAATAAAAGTAGTAGATTTTAGTAGCCATATTTAACACTTTTATTATATTCTGAGCCATGGCTAAATATGAGAGACTCTAATGCATCGTGTTTCCCTGTGTCTTTGAGTTACTAACTTGTGGTTGCAGAAAACTGAGATATTCAGGATAATTTTTGCAATTTAAGGCTTATTGTCTTTGTCTTGAATGCCAAGAGACACACAGTGGTGGAACTCTGTTAAGGGTCCCTTAGTGGCAAGAAATACTATCTGAGGAATGGAGAAGGCACATTATTATTATTCTGGCTTCCTACACAGTGGGATGCACTACAGCAGAAAGTTACTGAATACAGGTCATCAGAAAGGGTTTGAGTTTCAAATATTTCCCCATGTCCTTGCCAAGATTCCAGAGTGAGATGCAGCTCCTATCCTTTACCTAAAATGTGGAAAATTCAGACAAATGCAAGATTTTTGTTCTTTTTGTCTAAATTGTTCTCCGTCAGGAACCTTAGTAGCATCAGGCTTTATTTGTGACATGATCAATGCTCAGTGATAAAACTGAGGGGACATCCAACATGAGTGAAAGGTGACAAATCTGAAAGCTAGGCACAGAATCACTAGCTAGGAAGAGACCTCCAAAGGTCACCTCTTCCAGCCTCTCTCTCAGAGCAGGGCTAAAAGGAGCAGGGCTCTTGAGGGACTTGTCTGGTCAAATTTTGAGCATCTCCAAGGTTATAGATTAAAAAAAAACAAACAAAAAACCCCAAAACTTCTCTGAGTGACCCATTCCAATTTTGAACACCCATAAGTTTAAAGAATAAGTTGAAAGAGATTCTTGTTTTGAGTTAGAATTTCCCATGTCTATCAGCTTATGTCTTCCTCTTCTCTTTCCACTCTGTGGAGCATCACTGTGCACATCTAAGAAGAGTTTGGCACCATCTTCTCTGTACCCTTAGAGGTCCCCTTGAGGTTTTCTGTCTTTAAGGCTGAACAAACCCAGTTCTCTCAGCCTTTCATATTCCAGCTCCTGATCACCTCAGCATCTGCCATATTGCAAAGCTAGGATCATATCTAAGAATTTTGTGTTGCTTGTGTCCAATCCCCTTTCATCTGCAATTACCAAATGTCACAATTTGTCTTTTTCAGCCCTCTGTATCTGTAAACTTGTAACGGTGGCAATGTTCTTTTAGCAGAGTCCTGAGTCTATAAAAGGTCAACACAAACTTAGAATTATTCATTTATCTATTTATAAATTCTGTGACTCTAAATATATGTGAGAGAAGTGCTTTCAGGTGTCATGCCAAACTTCTTCTGTGAACACACTTGAAGAGAGGTCTAATGGTATGGCTACAGGATAATAATTTCAACCATTTAAAGAACATTAATGCCGTGAAAATGAAATGAGATTTTAAATTTGCTACTTTTAAGGCAGAACCTCACTGGCTTGTTTTTTTTTCAATCATTTTTTTAAATGTAGGGAAAAAAAGAGTACAAGACCAGATGCTTTGCTAAGTCTGACTCATTCAGTGGCAATCTCTGATGTGAAAGAGGTGTTTTGCCATGGTCTATTGGACAGAATGAAGAACAATGCCCTCCCCAATGTCATTGTTCACTGATGTATTCAGTGATTGCTACTTTTTGATCGGGAATGTGTTCAATCATGTAGCAGGCAGAATTTCATCTCTCTGAATGAGCTGTTGGAGTGGAGGTTTGCCGTTTAGCTCGGTTCAAGAGCAAGTCTCCAGAGCTTTCAAGGAATGATTAAAGTGGGTATAAAGAATCTTTGTATTGGAGAGTGATCTTTCTGCCCTTTTATGAAGTATTGGAAGAACAGTCTGCAAAGCAGACAAACTGAGGTGAAAATTATACTGCTAGTCCTAGAATATGCATCCTGAAAGCCCTAAACTGCTTTAGGGAGAGCTGATATTGTGGAATCAGTGCTCTGAATTGATAGACAGCCAGAGATATGCACTGGTTGGGTAAAACTTGAAAAGTTTAAAACTCCCATCCACTAAAACCTTATCAATTACTCGTATTGCATTTGGGGAATATGCATGAGTATCTGGTAATTTTTAACACACTTTTGTTTTCCACGTGCTAACTGGAAGACATTTCATTAAAGAAAACATAAAAATATATTTTCCACAAACTTTCTTGTTATTGAGTCAAACATACCTGTTTTGTCTTCAGTTCCAGGCCTTGATTTGTCTTTCTAAATATAAATGCTAACTTCTTTTGGGAGGCAGTTATAAAACGAATATTACCTTGCATTTAATTATACATTTATGTATAAAATGGTAAGAAATTTACATGTAGGAATTTCACATACACATTTTTCTATACCTGAATTACATAAAGCCCTAAGTTGTGGATATCCTCCACCCGGACAACTCACACATATATTTTTATTCATGCTTGGTTTCCATGATTACTTCTAGAAGAAGTAAATTTTGCAAGTGATTGTCTGAAAACAAAAAGTAGAAATAAATCATGGTTACTGAAAAAACGAACTAGATTTTTGACCTTCTTCAGTGATTTGATCTGGACTCATGGTGAAGAATTAGTGAAGATTGCTGCACCTTCTTTTATCTTGTGTGGTTTTCTCATCCCCAGTTTGTTGGACACTGAGTAGAAATTTGGATGAAAGGATCTTAGGAAGCATCATTAACCTAAGCAAACTTTCTGTTTTCCCTTTAGTCAGTTTTGTCCTACATTGAAATGAAAAGTTACCAAGTTGATAGTCCTGTGTGTGCTCAATGACATGTGGGAAGGATTATGAGGAGAAGAAAAAGAATTCCATCCCTAAAATGAGTTTCAACATTTACAATTTTTCTGAGGAAATGAGAGGAGAAAGGGAGGTGTTTGTGACTCATTCACCTTGTTCTTTCTTCACTCAAGTTTCATGTTCATGTTTCTAAATAAGGTGAGAGAAGAGTCTTTCTTCACTTGCAAATTTGTGACAATTTTACTTGCAGTAAACATTGATACATGAACTATATAGGGTATTGGTGACAACTGGAAATTAAGTACATTGTGTGCAACTGGATCCTGCACAGAGCTGTAGTGTCTGCAGCCTGTATGTTGGGTGAATTCTTCTGCTCCTATCTGTGCCACCATCTGCAAGCTACCTTTTTTTTTTTTTTGACTGAAAGCGTCTTTTTTTCTCCTATCCTCTAAAAAACTCTTCTGTAAAAAAATTGCTGTGGAATATCAAGGTAGAATTCATAAATTTAGAGTGCACTGTCTCTCACTACTTGGATAGTGAACAGAGAGTTTCAGCCTTCAGGAGTGCCTATATTTTTTCACATTTTTCGTTTGTTTAAATTATTAGGCAAAAAACTTGGGACAGTACCAGGGCTTTCATCTACTCAGTTTTGTTCCATTTGTGTCCCCAGAAACTTCTCTGAGAGACCAGAAGCACTAAATGGCTCTTTCTTCCACAGATATCCTGAGGGCAAAGCTGGAGGTGGCTATGCTGCCTGCCTGGGAGGCAGGGATGGCTGGCTCAGAAATAAGATATTATAGCCTCCTAGCCAAGAAAAGTTGCCACAGCAATGATGATATCTTGGATAGAATTTATGGACTATTGTGTATTTATCCCCTGTCATTGCTAAGAAGTGCAAGCGAGCGAGCAAAACTCCCGTCAGCCATAGCATCTGTTCAGCTTTAGAGCACAACTGCAAAATTAGACCCTGTGTTTGCAAATCCAGTGCCATGCAAAAAGTGCCATCTGGCCTAGATCTGTTTTGCAGTAAATTCATTTACTTTGTGAAACTGAGGAGAGACAGCCCAAAAAACGACATAGCATTTGCACTGAGAATTTACAGTAGTTGACACAGACACAAGAATCAACCATTTCTGTGCAATAGGGCAGCACAAAGTAACACACTGGATCACACTATGGCTCCAGAAGAATCTCAGCAAGAGGGGAGAAGAGGAATCCCTGCTGTGCTTTTCTAAAGTTTCAACAAGGTATAAAGTTGTTTGAAGAGGAGATGGATTTCTGTAGGCCATAATAAAATAAGACAGGGATCTTAAAATATCCTAAAACCACACAATTAACTATATGCGAGAGCAAATAAAGACAGAATATTTCTGGAAATAAATGTCCTCATTTTACCTTCTGTAACACCTGCAAGCTGGATCAATTGCTTTGTGGTAGGAAAAGAATTTTCAGGCAGCACAGAAGTAATCTCTGATCCAAAACCACCTGGCAGTATCAAAAATCTGTCCCAGTTGGTCGGTTATTAGATCCTGGTGATAAGAACAGCATCTGGGGTATTGAACATGTATCCTTTATTTAATGCTTTTTGAGAGACTTCAGACATATGCCAAGAGCCTCAAAATAATAATTATTCTAAGCTACAGTTATGGAAGAAGGTCAGAAACTTAAAGTGGTGGTCAACAGTTTGTCTGAACTGTGCCTGCGCAAGTGAGAAACCCCAGAGAAAAAGACCAACATTATAGGAGTGAAGAAATAATATACAAATTATCACTCACAAAGTATTGCAGACTTAGAGATGTTTTGACTGATAGTAGAGCAATGCCTAAAGAGACAGCCTGGAAGCACAACTGATATAAACTTGGCATTTTTAAGTGAGGCCCTGAGAGATACCAAAGGCAGGTCTGCTGGAGGAGAAATTGCCCCTGGTTGTGCTCTTTGGTGTGGGACAAGTTGAGCTGTTCTGGGGCATGGTGGCTGTGCAGCCTCTTCCCAAGTTAGCAGGATGCATCATGAAGATGTCTCTGCTGAGTAAATCCAACTGGCCACATTGTGGTTTTGGGGGTCATTGCACTGTGATGAGAGGGAAATCCAATGCCAAAGGAAGAAATATACAACTTCCACCTTGCAGACAGAAAGTAGGATCTCTGAATTAGTCACTGCTGCATATCTGAGGAGCTACTCCAGGTGCTCCACTCTGTGCTCCAGGCAAACAGACAAACCCCCTACTAACAGCATGTAATGAAGTTGGCACTAAATTAATTTCTGCAGTCTGAAATTTATGAGAATTGAAGATTTCTTTAAAGCAGGCCAGGCAGTAACCTCAGCAGAAATCATGAAGAAATGCATGCCTCACATCTGGGGGCTGAGTGTTCTGCAACAAAATGAAAACTGTATTTACAAGTTAGTTGCAAGCACCTGAGAACAGGCATTAATCAGAGGAATTTGAGTACAGTGGTTGATAATGGGAAAAAAACTTTCCCTCTGTAGCTCCCCCTTAAATGTCAGGGACTTGGAAGTCCTGTTAAACTTTCTCATGAATCAGAAGTGAGGTACGGAGATGAGGGGCTCACTTGTGGTTTTAAGTTGCCATGTTTAGCATTTCTATGTTCAGACAGCACAGTGCTGTGCTGCTGCCCTGCTTCTGTGCAATGCTGGAAAAAGAAATGGAAAGGGGATCTTACCAGCACTGAGAATCCAACAGCTGATGGAGAAGGCAAAAGTAACAGGAGGGCATCCAGAGCTTGATACATTTTTTCCAGTGCCAGATACACAGATTGATGAGTCAGTAAACCAAATGACAGATCCATGGACAAAGGAACCATTGAGGAGATGCAAATAAGATTACTGGAGAATAAGTAAGATGCAAATAAGAAACTGGAGTTCTGGGGTGGTTCTTTTGATTTTAGTAATTTTATCACTTTCTGAATGTGAAGCACTGTCTCTGCTTGTTCACTGCTGAGCAGCAGCAGCAGAGACCACGGCACAGCATTTGTCAATGCTCCTGCATAGTGGGATCAGGAAGCCAGGGGATTTCTGGAGAATTCCCAGGCAAATGTCACCTGTGCTCATACCTTGCAAATCTAATGATGATTAGTGAGCTCCTGGCACAGAGCAGAGTCCTGCTCCTCACCTGTGGTACAATATATATAAATCAAAAAGGAAAAATGTCAACAATTTAAACAGTCTTAACACCCAAGGAATTTTTTTGGAGTGGCATCCATTTTAGACTTCAAAAACTTACTAGTAAAAACAAGTTTGTTCCTAAGATTAAGGAAGAGTCTTATATTCAGATGTGTGTATACACTTATCCTTGCTTAAGGTTGTGAAGAATTTGGTCTTATTTTTTCATACAATGGGTCTTGCTTATGGCAGTTTTAAAAAAATTAAATAAGATATAAATTGTGCTATGTAAAAAAGTTATAATTTTTTACATTATAAATTAAAATTTCAAAATGTGTTAGTAATTTTTTCCGCTTTATAAAGCCCAGACCTAACATAATTTTGAATCAAGCAATTTAAAATCACTGATTTAATTCACTCCCCTACTGTTTGGGGTCTTTCAGGACAGACAGGAATAAAAAGCAGGGGTTTTTATCTGAGGAATGTTTGAAAATGTTTGTATGTGACTGCTTGTGAGGATCTAATGGTTCATAACATAAATGAAAGAGAAAAAATCTTGCAACAGTGTTGTGGCAAAGCTTTTAAAGACAGAGCAGTCGGGGCATGTAGAACTGCAGTTTCTATAGTAACAGGAATTTAGTCCTTTATAAATGAATGTGGAGAATTTGGAGATGTACACTCTGACAGAGCAGCACCGTGAAACTCACCACGTTCATCACATTCCCAAGAATTTGTGTTAAAACAGAATGGGAAAAGCCCAATCTGCAGTGGAGTATGCAGAGGGGGCAGAAAGGATCCTGCCAGGGATTAACTGTGTGTGAGAGAAAACAGACATTGGTGCAGAGAGTGGAGTTCCCCAAAGAGGACCTTTGACGGAATCAACAGACTTGTGGTAGGATGCTTAGGAGATTCTGTAGAGAAAGAAATGGACTCAGATTCCCATTTAACACCCACAAAGAAAACTAGGGAGACGTGGAATGCACAACCATTCTGAAGCTTGCACATGGGTGTATTTTGGATTCACATTTATCACCACTCAGTTAATTTTAAAACAAAGGATGTGTTCTCCTCCTCTGAACCTTTTGTAGCCTGGGTCAGGTGAATTGGGGTTTATTTTGTTTTGCTTTGTTTACTTTTTTAAAGAGTAGCATTTGTTATAGTGCTCACATTTCCTCCAGGGGATATAAAGAGAATAAAATTGTGGGATTTTTATGGTTTGTCAGGTGTCCTGTTTAGTAGATGTATTTACTAAGTGTTAGATAATAACAGACAGTAATAATTCAGCTACATAATGAAGTTAAAAGCCTGAAGCTCTGATTTCATAATAAAATCTTTACGATAAATAGTTGTTAGTTACTAAGTCTGCTATGGCTGGAGTCTGCTATAACATTATAAAGCAGGTTTGAGAACAGAAGTCTGTTCTGTCCCAGATTGCCTTATGCTCTGGGAACTTGAATTTACAACAGTTCCTCTGTGTAAAAGGGAGAAAATAGTAACCCTAGAACACAGGGTGCTAAGAAAATAAATGAATTATAGATTCAGAGGCACTCCAATAACACTCTCTCATAACATGTTTAAGGCAGTTTAGGTGAGCTTACAGATAACCTAAAATAAATGTAAAAAATAAATAAATTTTTGTATGCCTTGGAAGTGTTTCCTGTTAATGGGAACATAGCTGTACATACCATAATGGTAAAGCACTGTGTAATGCTATGGAAGAAAGGAAAGAAAATTAAATTTGCTTTCCTTTTCACTGAGTTCACCAAAGAAGGAAGAGAGAGGAATAGAGAAAAATATGCTTTTTATTTTCTTCTTATGCTCTCCATTCTTTCAAGTTACAGAGGTCTTGTGTTTAACAGGAATCTGCAGTAAAGGAAGATCAAAGAGTCACACCAGGAAAGGCACGGATGTGTAGATTTAAAGGGCACTATCTATTTTATAATCAATCTGTTGAACTTAAAACCAGGGTTTCATCAAGTGGATTTTCATTTAGCACTCAATTAACAAGCAGTCGCATTTCAGAAACTTGTAACTTTTCCTGCTCATTTTCCCTCCCCTCAGAGTTTCACAGTGTGAGTGAAGTGTGTAAAGTTTTGCCAATAAAATAGAGCTCAAGGGGAGTTTCTTGTGCAGGTTGGCTGCTGGGAATCTTCAAAAAGAGCCATCCAGGAGAGGAACATTAATGCCAAGCTTAAACCCAACAGCAGCATTGCAGTCATTTGTCTCAGGAGCTGTTGGGATGACTTGCCATGAGTGAATAATTAGAAGCTTGTGTTAACTAGACAAGCTGATTCAAGAGCAATGCTCATTATTTTGGACACCTGGGCAGTGAAGTCTGGTGTCCCAGAGGCCACGGGCCTTCCTTTCTCGAGTTCTTTTCCTGGGCTCTCTCTGGATACAGCAGCCACCACTGGTGCTCGAGTGCTCATTGTGGACTGTGCAACTTGGAGCCAAATTAAAAATTTGCTCAAGTAGATGGAATATTTTAACTGTGCATTTACTAAAAGAAGTTCAGAGATTTGCCCATCTTTGCCGTATAGTAAATACAAAAAAGATGAGGAAAAAAATTCCCTTGCTACCCATTTGGATAAGATGAAGGAAGGTTTAAAGTAGTGATAAAAGCCATTATCAGCTGCTGTATTGTGACAATACAGTCACTTAAACCTCAGTATGACTGGAATGAAAAGCTGCAGATAATAAGGATGCTCTCTGCCACCATAAAGGAGGAGTATGCTGACAATTTTATGGCATTCAGGCTGACCGCCTATCAGCTGAGGAATGCAATGGGTATTTCAAACCAGCATGAGATTTATATAGATATTAATTGGAGTTACTGTTCCTTGTTCCTTAAAAATAATGTACAGATTGTGCCCTCTAAGTATTCTGGGATGGATCTTTCCTATTTTTCCTGTTTAAACTGTTTCTCTGAGCACATAATTATAACTTATGCTAAATGGCTCAAGTTTCGGTTGTCTGGGGATCTCAGCTTTACTATCAAAAGGAAAATACATAAAGATGACATAGGTATGAGGCATAGTAAGTGGGAAGATCCAAGTAAGTATTTTAAAAATAGAATCAAAATTAAAGCATCCAATTGAAACAAACTATATTTGAAGGACTTGAGAAATATTCAGTCAATGTAGGGTCTGATCTAAGAGGCAATATCTTCTGTCTTATCTTTCTGAATGCCCTAGAAATTAATACATCTTATGGATTTATTGACATTTCAAATAATAATGAATATTTGAAGTCTAAGGACTGCAAACATTTAGTCATTCTGACAAAAATGTCTTATAAGAAGTAATGGAAAGTGGACAGATGATATACTAACACTTGTAAAATCACTATTTATGAAGTACTGCTAAAGATTACAGCATTAAAAAGTTGAATGCAGTACAAACTCTTTGCCATCTTGACCCAAGGAAAAAAAAATGAGGCAAAGGAAGATAATAAAGCTGGAAAACAATCAAAATGAAATGTTTGACAGGTGTTAGTCCAAGAGACTCAGGCACAATGATGAGGGCTAGAGCAGAGGTATTGGTGTTCCTCCTACTCACACACCTTCTGAGAAGGCTCGAGCTCTGCTGCTGCCACGTTCAGCCAGGGGATATGAACTTAGGCATATTGCTTTTCCAAATTAAGAGATATGGAGTATTTGAGAATGGCTTTCTCTTAATCTTTCCTATTTAAAGTGCTCCACTTTGCAAAAAATAATGAATTATTCATTGGACAAGAAAAATAGAGAAAGTAAGAACTCTGAACTGAGGCATCAGTTATTCATGCAACTTTAGATCCCATGACTTTGAGTTGAGAGGTGAATAGTAGTCAAAAGTTTTTGATAAAAATCTTCTCAAGGATTAACTTTTTCATAGCTTTGTCCTATTTGCATATATTAGATGTGAAAATTCTCTCATTATTTGGACAAAAAAAGGGCAAGATCATGTAATAAAAATATACTTTGATATTGTCACTTTTTCCACTCTTGCCAAAAATGTGCTTTTTACTCTCTTTTATTCTTAATAATGTTAAACCTTTCTAT
Organism: Rhipidura dahli; assembly: GCA_013399225.1. Taxonomy (NCBI): domain Eukaryota; kingdom Metazoa; phylum Chordata; class Aves; order Passeriformes; family Rhipiduridae; genus Rhipidura; species Rhipidura dahli. The sequence goes on from VXAC01001407.1 coordinate 2,653,991, forward strand.
GCTGACTGATCATTTCTCAAATTCCTGTACATCATTTAATAATTGTTCTTTTTTCCCAGCTATGGACATGACAAATTTAACTGTATGTTTGGCTTAAAGCTTTGAATCTGAACTAAATCAAACCTTACAAAAAGTTTCTTCAATGGGAGAAGAAGAGCAATGAAAATCATCCCCGACTGATCATTTGGTTTAGGTCTTGTTTTTCACAGGCTTGCTGCGGTTTCCCAGCCTGACAGAGCCCCATGGAATCTGTTAGCCAGGGTATTATAAAATGGAATCAGTCCTTCCACTCAGTCTCATTGTACAAATTTGCCATTCCCTTGTGCTTTGGCTTAGTTATCAACCCAGATGCGGTGTGCATGGGAAGTTCAAATGATGAATGGCTTTGTGATGTGATCTCTTGAACACGCACCAGCTTTCTGCATGTGTTTTTGTAATGCTGGTTCAATGATCCATGACTTAAGAAGGATTAAAAATGTATATAAATATATGTTAGTAGTAGCACAACATCTGTAAAATGCTAATACGCTTTTTAAGGTGCATTCACAGAACATTATGAATGTTAAATAGGTGACAGTAGATACCTTTCTAAAATATTAATCGTGCACTGTGGATTTGGTTATGCTGTAAGCTGCTCAAGAGCCATCAACAGAAAGTGAATAGAGTTATCAAGGTTACAGTAAGCTGCTCATAAGGAAATGTGCAAGCTTAAAAGTAAGTACTGGATGTGATGACAAAAAGTTGACAAGCTACATTTATAAAATAAACTGCAGTCTGATCCAGAACAGCCCCCTGAGGTGTTCCATCTTTCTTTGAAATACGGCATAAGGAGCATTTGTATCTAATTTTCAGCCTTTGGAGTACAGCAAAATGAAATTGTATCCATCACAAATCCCCTAATGAGTCTTTGAGGAAACATATGCAGTGTTTGAAAACATAATTTTGAAAAATCAAGAATTGTTTCTGTTGTTAAATGGCTGATTGGTGTCCTACACGTCATTGTGATACTGAGGAAACAATTCAAAATATAGAATTTTTCAAATGTGAATTAATGTCTTCTCTTTATCCAAGTCTGGTGAATAAGTTTTAGATATCAGTTTTCTGACTCTATATAAACTAATTCTTTTTGCTCCTTCAAACAAGCAGTGCAAATTACAACATAATTTGCTATTCTTAAATCTCTCTTTCAGTTTTCCTGACTTGAAAGTGATAGGCTGTAAAGGAATTTCAGATATAAATATTAAAGGAGCAGTGTTAAGATGAAAATAAATGGTAATATCAGTTCATATTTAATTAAGAGACAAACTCAGCTTTTATTATACAGACACATCACCATGGTTTAGTGGAGGGCTTGGCAGGGCTGGGTTAATGGTTGGACTCAAAGATCTTGGGACTCTATTTTTCCAACCTAAACAAACTGTTCCTAAACTGTGATTGCAGTTTAGGAACAAGACTGACAACAGACTCTCACCTTGGAGAATACTCCTGACTCTATTGCTCTGTGTGTATTCTGTGGATTCTGTGGTCTCCTGGGAACCTAAATGTTGTTGATTTCTGTGTAAAAATGATGGCTTGGTAACATCAGAAACGGAATTTTTGCTTAAAATTCCTCAAATGGTCACTGTAGTGAAAACTTGGCTACACTGTCCCACAGATGAGCTCCAGACTGAAGTAGGAGAGACAACTACTAAGAAAAACAAGTTGTCTACTTCTCCACATCCACTTAGCTTTTGACATGTCTGCAGAAACTTCCATTACACTGGCAAAATGATTGGGAAATCAGCAGCAGAGTCTGATGTGTGTGTTCTTGTCCTGAGGAAATATCAGAAGTGTCAGAAATATCATTAAAATACTCAAAGCAGGAAAGTGTCCTGAATTTCTGAAATCCAGAGTCGTCTGGAGATCTAATTTTCCTGGACTCTTGTAAAACTTTAACTTAATATTCAGTATCTTTGATACTATTTTCTTATTTTTTGCTGTTAAAAAAAAAGTCACTGTTGCAGCACTTGTTAGGATTACCTTATTTTAAAATCTGTATTGTTTTGTAAGGCTGGCTGGCTATAAAGTCCTAGAACATTTACCATCTTTCCTTCTTCCTGTGGATACATTGGGAAACTGGTAACGTTTGTAGAGGAGCTGGACAGCCCAGCTCTCCTACAATATTCAAATCAGGAAATCCTTGAGATGAAAATTGTTAGAATTTGGGGAGCACCTATGCATGAAATATAGTTCTTCCATTCTTTTATCTTCTGAGCATTTTTCTTGTAACTGTAAAGAGATGGTTTTTGATGTTAATTGAACCTTTGTTTTGGCCCAGCAGGTTTATTATTGTCTTCCTCCCTTTTGCTCTTCTTGTATCTACAAAACACAAGTAACTTTTAAAAAGAACATTTCTTCCTGGCTGTTTAATCCAGCCTCCTTATAACAGACACTGTAGGACCAGAATGTTACCTAAAGTACTAAATGAAGGAATTCACAATGGCTTTCAAATTTTCTCTCTCCTGTAATGATTTAAATATTTCTCTTTTTTTTGGTAGCAATGTTTCTATTTCCTCACCTAAAATTATACAACTAGCAAAACCTGAAATAACAATAAACCATTGGGGATCTGGTTCAGGATCTGGATTCACATCCTCTGATGCATATCCTTACAGCTCCAAACCCTTGAACAGATATGCACCAACACTCCTGACAGGGCCATCCTGTTTATGTTTGCTTAACGGGATGTACAGCTTGCAGGAGGGGTGTCTCTGCTGCTCTGAATGCTGTGGTTGTTTCCATCCTATTGAAATGTTCATGAATGAGACTCAATTAGAGTTCGTCTTAGAATGTACTTCTGTTGGTAATTGCCTGGCATAGAAAAAGCATCATAGAATTTCTTCCAGACTCTGTGTTTCCAGGAGTATTTTAATTTTCATATTAATGAGTAGAGAAAGGATTTCTTTAAAATATAAATTTTAGTGTCTTGATTTGTAATAATGGTGGGCAAGTAATCTGCCAGGTTTAAAAGGTAAATAGTGAGCTACATTCCTACTCTATTGAACTCACACAGACAGGCCCTTAACTGCTCCAACAAAATCATATCAATTTTCTGATGGTTTTGATTGCTTATTTGTTCCAAAATGACCTTCAATAAGCATTGTCTTCCTTCCCATCTATTCAAACAGAAAGAGGGCAGTAAGAACGTGGCTGTCAAATATCTGTCACAACAGATTTATTGTACTGCTTAGACCTGTTGAAGTAGATTTTTTTCTCCTTCTATCCTATAATCTGACCCAGGGATTAAACTCTCAAGCATAATAATTTTTTTTCATTTTTCTTCTTGACAACTTACATGCAACAATACAGGTGTGAGTCAGATCTCTGGGGCACTGTCTGAATGAGTATGAAGCTTCTTATTGCTGGTGGAACTGGCTTTAAAATTTACCTGGCTCCAGGTATTTTCCTCAGTTGATTTAAAAAAGCCAAAGCTAAATCCCATTTTATCTCATGGTTCAATTCTGTAATAAAATTGATGCTTCACGCAGGATTTGCTAAAATCACAACACATGTCTTGAGCTGAATTTGCAATCCAGCCCAAGTGGGATAGATTTTGGAAAGTTTTCCTGCCCTTCCAGCCCCTCCTCTGTCAAGGAGGCCTGGTGCAGAAACAAATCTCTGCCAGATTAGCACTGGAAAATCTAACTGAAATCTCTACATGAGTGTATAATTTTTTCCTCTATAAACCCAAGATAATATAGTGAAAGGTAAACAAAATCCTATCCAAACAACATGGTTGCATTAAAATTAACTGAAATCTGCCATTATTCTTTGTTAAACTTTGTTCAGCTATAATCTGGTTTATAAAATACAGCTCCTTCTGAGATGTAAATTTAATTCCATTTTCCCTTGTTCCAAGCATCCATTGCATGTAGTAACTGCTGAAGACTGTCAACCTGCAGAAACTCTTGTAAAACTGTTATTTAATTTCAGGGAGAATGATAACATAGGGTAAACACTTCAGGGGTCACTAGCCCAGCTACCTGGGGTTTAGCCCAGCTGCCACATGGCTGCAATTTGCAGTTGTTTTGCAATGTGCTAAACCACACAAAATGTTCACTAATGGGATCCTCCAAAGACTCACAATGGCAGGCAGCAGCAAAAGTTTAAGTTTATATTTGCACATTTGATTTTCTTAAGAATGATTCTGGAATGCAAGGGCTATGTGGTGAGCCACTGAGAACTGCTTGATTTTCTTCACTGGTTTGCTGCTCTTCCTCAGCAGCTAGTGACAATCTACCTCTGAGAGACCCATGTTTGGGGTTCTTTTTTGCTAATGAAAGTGTTTCCAGGAAGTACAGAAAGGATAACAGTGCCAGGTGGCTACCATATTATTGGACTTCTGTGAACACAATTGCCCTTTCCAACCAGATTTTGGAAGAAGTGACAAGTGCTGATTTGTCCAGGATATTGAGTGCCTGGATGGTATCTGGAAATTTAACAAATTGTCAGCTGACAGTGCACTTCCCAGTGCATGTGTAACACAAGCAGTGTCCTGTAGTGTGCACTTTGAATGAAAGGGAGCTTGTAAAACATAGTTACAAAACATAAAACACAGCAACACAGATTGGAAAGCAAATCCTGGCCTTCTAAGATGACAGGGGTTAGGTAGGATGCTTCACCCAGCCCCCAGAATGGAGTGAGAATAAAATTGGCATGGGATGCTTTAGCACTGTGTGTAGGTGGGCTGGTGAGCCCTTAGAAGAATAAAAAACTATATGTGTTTCAGTGATTTTACACCAGGTTTTGCACTTTCAAGAAATGAATCTCTGTGTTTCAGAAAAGCTGGCTTATATCACATGAAATCACAATGAATCTCTTCTGGGGCCCAGTCTCTGGAGGACCTGCTGAGCAGGCTTTATGTGCCCCAGCTACCCTGGAATGAGGGGCAGGAAAGCTGCCAGAGCTCTGCAGAGGCTCATTTATCCTACTGAGAAGCAGCAGGGTTAATTGGCTCAGGCATTTCTCACTGTTGAAGCAGGGACACTATTTCTGTTCCCTGAGCTACTTCTGGTGCTGTCCTGGGTGTGTGTGTGCTTCCCTGTAGGACACAGCTGGGCATGGTGCAGGGTAGCACTTTGTGGGAATGAATTCACAAGAGAGGGAATAACTGAATTTTCACAGTGGAAGGAGGGGGTTTAGAGAGCTGACCTGGGGGTGCACTGCAGGACCTTGGAAAAGACAGCAGTGCCATTGTCCCGGTAACTCTGACAGCCCCTGGATTCGAGGACTGTTTTACACCAGGGATTGCATTTTCTGGATCTATGCACACCTGCAGTTTGTTCTCCCATTCCTCTCTTTCCCACCCTGTTCCCTCACTTGTGCACTGCCATGCTGCACTGTTGGTGCCTATTAGAACAGTGAATCCTGTGTCTTACCAAAAGCTTCTGAACCACCAAACCCAATGGTATCCACTGAAGATGGAAACACCAAGGAACCTAAAATTAAATTTGTTAATCCCATTAGGACCACTACTCAAACATTTTTTACACACCTACATACCAAGTATAAATTAACTTTAACGTTAATTTTAAGTACCTTATAAAAGGTATAATTAGAAGAAGGATCATTAAGGCGGATTTGACAGCAATTTGGTTCTCTTTACTCACTTGATAGAACTTCATGTGATGCCTTTCATATTTTTCAACTCCTGTACTGCTCAGTGTGTAACTCTGAAGTTTCCTGTAGCCTGTTCATTTCTGCTCTCTTGTGCTGGGCAGTCATAACAAAGCCTCTCTGGGCCTGATGTTTAAGGACACTCAGACTGTCCTAGGCCCAAAAAGTAAAAACCAAAAACCTCTGAAGGGTGGCAAGCTTGGGGAAATTACATCATTAGCTGAAGCTTTAATTGGAGAATTAACCCTAATATGCAAATGAACCAAAGCTATAAAAGTGTGAAGAACTCGTGGCCTCTTGTCCATCTCGGGGTCCATTTTGGCAGCAGCCTCTGGCTCCCCAGGGGCACCTTTGAAGGCCTTTCAAATAAATACCCACCTTTATTCCCTTTACTCCTGTCTAGTCTCTGATGGCCTCTTAAAGCATCACATGTAGCAGGTGGAAAATCTTAGTCTGTTTGTCTGTACTGGTATTTTCTACATTAGGAAAGATGCAAAGTAAATATTTCAAATCTACCAGACTTTCCAACTGCCATCTTCCCCCAAAATGAAATCTGATAAATTGATGTAGAAAACATGCTGACACATAAAGAAAATTGGAAATACTGGAGAGCTTAAGCTGTAAACTGACACAGGGTCTGAAAACCGTTTTTGTGCCTTCTGCTGTGAGCTGCTTGTTTGCACAGCCATTAATGCAATGTTCACTTGATTATTCCCAGGACTTCTGTACAGCACCAACACTGACAATCCCTTTTTGTTGTCGTTGTTGATTTTTAGTGTTTTTTTTTTTTTTTCTACTTGAGCTGGATTTTTAATTAGAATAATCTTGTTTGGAAGAATTGGTGCTCACATGTTGAAGCACAAAATTAGTTTTATATAAACTGTGTAGTGTATTTGATAGTGTTGTCAGAACAGCATTTTATGGAGTGTCCTTCACGAGGCAATTTGGCACACTATGCAGCACATGAAAATTTAGTGGGTATTTTATAGTACACAGGACCCAGTTAAGAAAGGAGACAGATTGTAAGATAGATGGAGCTGAAGAAATAAAAGAATTACTGTGAACTCTGGCAAAACAAGGTCAAGGGACAAACAAGGTCAGGTTTAGAGCAGAATTAATGGGTGAGAGAGGAGATGGATCTGAGATCTGACTTACAGTGAAATGTATAACCAGCTGAACAAATTGAAGAATTTTGCAGTGCTCTGTGTGTCAGCAACTTCCTTTTGCAAATCTAGGAGCCCTTCATTTCTAAGAAACTCAGGTTAAATCCCCTGCTGGGCTAAATAGTGCAGTTCCATTGATTGCAATGGGACTATTCCAGTTTACCCACTGTAGATCTGACTTGCAGTTTTTCCTGGTAAAGGGACCACAGGCCCATTTTTTAATATTGAAAATGTCTACAACTTGCATCCCTCTCTTTCTTTCTTTCTCTCCATTTCTCTCTCTCTCCCTCCCATATACACAAGCAATAATAAAGAAGGCTGTTCTACTGATCATTTGTCTATCACCTAATTTACTTTAAAAGATTATGAGAATTGTCAGGAATCTGAGGTGTGAGAAAAACAGAATGAGATAGCTCCTAGCTGAGTAATGCCTCTGGCTCTTGGATGAGTTTCTGTCTAGAAACAAGGATAGAATCAGAGCACCTTGGTGTTGTGATGGTGGCGACCACCCTCTGCAGGAACACGGGTAGAGTAGAAGCCTGAGCAAGCACACAGCAGTGTGTCCTCTGAATATTCTTCTGCCTTTGAGGGATTTCTCAAAGCTAAAAGAAACTGTTTTAGGTATGTCCTGAAGCAGAGATCTTTGTTTTTAGTGGGACCCATGGAATTTCTTTAGTAATTTTATCCATTGTTTTTCAACCCATGTAGTATTTTAGCTTCTGCTGACTTCTTTGGAAAGAAATTTGTAACTTAACTACTACATAGCTTAAATACATGCTATATGAAGAGATATCTCACCATTCTACACTGTGCAAAGATGTTTGATCTGATCTCAGCCCTGCAAATTTATTTGATTTCTTCCCTTCTCTCTTCCTTCCCCCTTTGAATTGGAAGCAGCAGTGAACAATCAATGTCTATTCAGTCTCCTTTCCACTCACAATATAACAGGACTCCCTCTATTCAGCCTTCGGTTTTCTCGTTCTCAAACAGAGAAATACTAATCTGCTCAGTTGCTCCTTTTACAAAAGCAGTTCCATACATCTGATTGATGCTCCTATAGCCTTTCCCTGTGCCTCTCCCATCTCCACAGTGTGCTTTTGGAGAGGAAACAGGCACTATTTCATGCACTGCTATTATAGCATTGTCTGTCCTAGTCTTCATTAGTTTTCAATAATTTCTAACTTTAAGTTTGCTTTCTAACCATTACTGAGCACTGAGCTGATGTTTTCACAGAGGTATTTGTTGTAATATGAAAACCTCATTCCTATGTGACTGTCAGCTGAAAGACCATAATTCCATAGTAATGTTGGGAAAGATTTTCTCCTGGCTGTATCATCTTCACTTACTTGCACTGAACTTGTGACTTTGTCACTAAGGAACTTTCCTTCCCAGCTTCCTCTGCAGTTCTTGAGCAGCATTGGCTTGACATCTATCCATTGTTGGACACAGGAAAGCAACATCACTCTAATAGGAGCATGCACCATCCTCTGGGCATAAAAATGATTTGATGGCATCTCCATTACGGGAACAAACACTACCTCCTGTTTGCTTTTTCTTTGGAGATTTTTTTAATTTGACTAAAACATTAATTTACAATGCAGTGAATGCTTACCTGGATGCTCTAATCCAAAAGTATGGCATTCTTTTCACGTGGTGAGGGAAATGTACAATTTCTCTGTGGGCTTATTCCCTGTGATTCTCTAGTCTAGTATCTAAAGCAAGGGCTGAGAAATTATGAAACCTGCATTTTAATTCTGTATTCTTTGTTGTCCAAAGTGTAGATAAATAATTCTCCCATCCTCTGCTTTCTTCCTGTTTCTGGACACACAGTCATTTATCTGTGACTTAGTCTGAGGTCTTTAGAAAAGCAAGCTTATCTTTGTTATTTATTTTACTATCTAATGGATGCATTTTTATTATTCTGTGAATAATAGGGGCTGCTGAAGCAGAAAGGCACTTGTTGTTTTATACATATAATTTTTTTGTTTTAGAGGTGCATTCTCAACACCATTAAGATACAAAATTATTGAATAAGCAAAAGACATGATCAAGTTCAATAACTAGATCCTTCAAAAAGTAATACCAAAATACCTGAATAGTCTCCCCGCCCAAAACTTGAGTTTTTATTCCAAGGTAAATTACAAACAGCAGTTAAAATTCTGAATGTATTTGAAACCAAATTAAAAAATACATATTGGATTGCTTTTTAAATGAAGATGTTTAACTTGGACATCATTAGTCCTGTTGTGACATTACTGGAAGTAATGATTGTTCTGTGGTGATTTTAATAGTATCACTTGATTTTGGCCTGATTTCCTAAGGAAATAAGTTAATTATCACTCTGTAAATAATTTTGAACTTAATGTTGACTTTAAACTATATTTTGAAATGGTTTAGTAATAATAAATTCCCATAAATTTTGCAAAATACCCTGGCAAACAACCTCTTTAAAGCAATGTTTGAAGTTAAAACTCACTGTACTTGTGCACCACAGAATTCACATTAAAAAAAAAGTGAGGAATGCCCAAATCTTGGATAGACCTTAACTGAGGTTGCTATTTTTAAATTGAAATTTTATTCCCTCTATTGATTCTGCAATTTTAAACCTACCCACCATAACATCCAGTAAATCTGTTAATTTTTCTCTCATGTTAGGATCCCATATTGGTTAATGAGAGATATCTTCACAATGCTTTCCTTAGTTACAGTCTTCTTACTGAGACATAAAGTTAGTCCTCTTATGCTCTGAAAAGTCTTTCTCCGTTTGTTCCAACAGTCATGGAACTGCTTGTTACATTGCATATTTATTAAATATATAAAAGATGGGATGATTGAGTTAAAATGAAACATGTTTTAAAAGTGTTTCTGTAGTTAGTAATGAAAATGACAAATAAACTGCTACAATGCAGAAAGGCACTGCGATAAAAATCTCTCCACCAGAAAATTCTCCAACCACATTCTGCAATAACTTTGGCAATGCTGGTCTTCTCTGCCCAAACAGCACAGTTCTGGGAAGGGCAAATACTCCCCCTGAGTGTCGTCAGTGGCTGGGTTAAATGTGGAGTAGAGACAGGAAACAGAAATTCTTTTTTGGCTCAGGAAGAAGGAGGGCTGCAGAAAATTGGAGATGTGGAGGATATTGTTATTAAATACCCCTGAAACCAATTTTCCCTTGGAAGCACAAAAGACTTCTGTTTGCTACATGCTCCAGCAGTGGCTCAGATGCTGTGACAACAGAGGAGGAGGAACCATGGAAGCACCAAAGTCTTACAGAGAAGACACAAGACACCACTTTGAATTTCTCAGTCTAGTTTTAGTAGTTACAAAGACCATGAGACCCATCAAGGTAATGTAAAGGGTCAAATGACATGGGCAGAACCAGTTTCTCCACATCTTCAGGTATCTGGAGCACCAAAATTTTGTGTCAGATTTCATAACCATTGGTTTTAGTTTCTAAATTATTTTCATGTCCTGTATTGACAATGTGCATTGAGTTTTCTGCTTTTACTTTTCCAGTAGATAAAAATAAAACAAGTTCAGCCTGAGCAGTTTGAATGAGGTCCCATGATAAATTTGCTTTGAGCTACACAATTGATACCAAACGTCAGTGACAGGAAAATATCTTACAGATTTAAGAACTGGAGCTAAACAAAACAAGCTTTCATAAAAGTTATGTGATTTCTGTTTTTTCCAGCCCTTTGCTTTGTTTACCATCCAGTCCCTAAAGGTTTATTAAGCAAAGGTCATGCTAATCCTCCCTCCTCACCTCTCACCAAGCACAAGTGCTGTGCTGCAGCGTGAGTGGTAGGAATACCCAGCTTGCCTCAGCAGGCTTTTATCTGGCTTTCAAGATCCTAATCAGAACTGGCATTCTATTGCCCCCACTGATTATGTCTCTGTTAAAACCCATGCACTCATGGCTTGAGTCTTTCAAGTGTTTACACCTATCCCTTCTCCTGCTCCAGCACTCAGGGGTGAGCGTGGCTGTGCCAGTTCCTGGGACAGTCAAAAGGCAGTAATGAACTGCAGAGTTAAATGAATTTATTATTCAGAACCACATATGCCTCCAAATGTGTTGCATTTTGTGAAATGCATGACAAAGACAGAATGTAGAGAACTTAGTAGAGATGAATCCCATTAAAAAGTAGCTTAGAGCATTTAAAAAATGAAAACTGGTCACAGCCCATGGGCATCTCCTCATCCACTCTGCTTTCTTCAGCCCAGTCAAAGGTTTTCTGTTAACTTCAGTGAAACTTAGAATATTCTTTTGCTTCTAATTGCTAGATTTTGTTTTCTTTTAAATAAATGTTGACATTAAATAAGTTCCAGTAAAATTAATTTAGAGTGGCTTCCCTTGAAAGGCCTCTGACAGCTTGAGTACATTACAGTCCAGTCAGTAAAATATGGGCTGCCTGCTTTGAATGGGCATTCCCCTCCACCCCCCATATAGTAACAGCTGCTTTTCAAGGCTTTGGCAATGAAATACAATTGTAAAAAGCACTTCTACCTTCTCATTTCCCGTTAGGAAAGTTTAAGGCAAGAGCTCCCTTCAGGGGCTCTCCAGCTGGATAACCTGATAGAAAAAAACAATACCAGCTAAGAAATGCAGAGTTATGGTCAAGCTGAAAAGGTCTTGTATTCACAGAAGGATATCGAAAGAACTTTAACTAGAACTTAAAACATTTTCAGTTTTCTGCATCCCTTTTTTTTTTTTCTTTTTGGCTTGAGAACCAAAAGAGTACTAAGTACATAATTTCCTTTAAACAAACACCTATGATTAAATCCCATGATCCATTGGCACACTGGTTTTACCTCTCAGAGTACTACAGGCATTTTCTTGCACAGTGGGACTGTTTTTCACTTGGGAACCTGCAGATCCTGTGTAGAATGATTATCTGGATGCACTGGGATGTGCTTCTTAAAGGTCTCTAGGGAGATCCTAACTTCTGAGACTCTGTTAGTGTATTATTTTGAAATCAGGAGCTGTGGATTATTTTAGACTTTCTTGTGCATGGCTAAAGAAAACATAAATTGATGTCAACAGATGTGGTGAATAAATTCTTAATGTACTGTCAGGGTACAGGTGATTACACACCCTGATAGGTTGGAGGGATTAGGTACGTTCTGATTTTTGTGGGTGGTTTTGTGGATGCTGTGAATTTGATTACTTGTCTGTGCCTTTCTATAACTCAAGCTGAATTGAATCAGAGGAAGAGTTGATGATGTTTTATAAAGTTATAGCCTGCTGCAGAAATCTTATTAATTTTATTTTCTAACTTGTATGAGATTTTCCTTTGCACCGACTCACTGGTTCCTTCATTCCTTGTGGTTTCTGAATCCAGGGTGTGCAGGGATACTTTTCCGGTTATTCCATGCCTAGGAGATGCATGTTCTGCCCGTGTACCTGCCATGGTAATTATTTGTAGTGTGGTTAAAATGGATTGATGCCCTAGGATATCACACGGACTGTTTTAGAAGTACTGCCAGCTTTGCATTTGAATGATTGCTCAGCTAATTTTGATAGAAAGGGTTCCATCAGTTCTGACAGAAATTACATTTCTGTTGTTTTTTGATATTGTTATTACAGATGTGATTTTCTGACTCTTCTGGATTAGGAAATTGGCAGGTTTTTTACCTGCAGGATCAGGACAAGAAGTAGCACTACCCTCACAAGGTGCCTCACCCTTGATCTGAAGGAATACCTCTAGGGGGAAATAATCCATCTACTCATTCAGGTTTTGGAACTTCATTTGAAACAGCAGAAAGAACTGCTAATTAGCACTAACAGTGGTGGTGCTTTTTTTGTCCTGGAATCCTCTCCTAATGAGATTTCCTTTCAACTTGCTACAGTGCACTGGCTGCATTAAAGTGTTCAGTGTATGCAGCAGCTTTGAACCTTCATTTTGAAAAGAAAATCTTCACTGAAGTGACAGTCCTCCACCCACCCAAAAATTACAGTTTTGAACACTAAGTGGAATATTAATGAGATTTAGTGCAAATTAATTGATGTGAAGAGATGAGGAGCTTAAAATCCCACTTATTTTGTTGACTGTTTCATTAGTTTGTGAGGGAGGAGGGGTTGCCCTATTCCTTTCAGAGGAAAATTTCTGGGACTTCTCTTTCATGTGTCACATAGGTGCTGTTTTGTCTAATATCAATTATATAGTGGGTGCTATTGCAGAATGTTTATTACCATTTGTCTGCAAAGGAAAATGGCCCATAAAGGAACTTTAGTTTGATGAGCCAGGTGTTGCAGTGCAGAGCCAACAGTTACACGTTGGGGTAGAGGGAAGGAGGATGAAGAGCAGAGAGCAGCAGGTTTGCACAGAGCCCCAGGATCACCCCAGAACTCCAGCAGGATGACCTGCAGAAGGGAAGAGAAGNGTGGGGCTGTTTATGCTGCTCTCTGGATCCAGTCAGTGGCTCTGTGCCTGAGGAAACCTTGGAGGTTTGGGTTTGCAGCTCAGTTTCTCTCAGGTTTGCATATTTACAGCTCTTGGCTACCTAATGGAGCTGGGAATGAAAGGAGAGCTGGAGTCTGTTAAAAACAATGTCAGTGAGAGAAGATTGGGGTGATTCTTTCCCTCAAACTTCTCCTGGTTTTTGAGGCTTAGGTGCTGACCTTGTCCTATGTCAGTTTTTTCAGCATTAAATACTAACATGATTTCATAGTATTGACATAAAAGAACAAACCTCAACCATTTGATTATTTTAAGGGAATTAAATTCTTTACAGTCTTACACTGATACGTTTCACACTTAAAAACTGAATGCTTTTATCCAACCATTGCAATCTTCATAAGTGATAAAATAATTATATATAATTATATAATAATATGATAATTATTTAGTCTAGAATATTAACTGGTGGTAGAACAGAACTTGAACTAGTGACCAGAACAAGAACTTCTTTAAAAGTGAAGTTGACTGTAGGCTTGTGTCTTAGTAAATATATGTGTTCAAGGAGAGACAGATTTTAACAAGTATCCAAAAACATGGGGAAAATTGAAAATATGCCATTATGGAAGCAGCACTGTGTTAGAAATATGAACAGATTAGGAAAAGTGTTGATTAGTTCCTAATTTAAGGAATCTTTTCGTGGTTTTGGTGGAATTTTCATGTTTGACATTTCAAATCTCCTTTTCAGTTGTTTGAAAAACAGTTCAACCATGAAAAGAGGCACAAAAGGGCATGACATATTGACACAGAAAGATGTGGATCACTGAGTCTCATGAATTTCCACACCTTATGTTGGCAAGTTCTCTTGAAAATTGTTCTTTTCCCAAATATCAGGACTTCAAACTCAGCTTAGATCCTTTCAGTCACACTGGGCTCTTTTCCATCACAGGCAGCTCACCCCACACAAGTACTCTGTGGGCTAAACTATGGTCTCAGCTACACTTTTACAGTTTCACTTGTCACAGATGATGCCTGTAGTGGCACCTGTGCAATTCCATTAGCCTTTCAGTGCCACAGGTCACTGTCACCAGGAGCAGCAGCTGGAGCTAATGGGATTTCTCTGTGGCACTGGAGAATGAAAGTTGCATGACAACATTTTTGAAGCTGGTAATTATACATTACATGATAAGGGCTCATCTCAGTTGTCAGTCTGGATACTTTGGTGGTACTCATAGCTGGAGGAAAACATTGTTTATAAACAGCCAGATTCTGAAATGGCCCCCCAAACTGGGCAGTACCTTGCTTACCTGAGTGAGGTGAGGTACTGCTCAAGGCAAAGGAAGTGTTGGAAGGTGGCCCAAAGTGGATGGAATTGATTGAAAACAGAGACATGCAGTACACGTGTCATCTCACATGGATTCATTTCCAGCAGGCTGCAGTTAAAGAGTGTAAGCACAACCTGAACAACATAAAGGTCCTGTTAAAGTACTTCATCTGTGCTGCTGTAGCATGCCTCCTCTGGCACTTCCAACACTGGAAAGTTAAAGGTTGTTAATGGAAGGGTTTATTTTATGTCATGAACACTGCTAGAGAGCAAAGAGTGCATTGCTTCTTTTCATAAGAAAGGAAACAAAAGTATCAAAAGGATGACACCCCTTCACACTTAAGACCTGCAGACAAAGTTTCACCAGCCTGAGCTCAAGTGAAAACTGTTATAAGGATTCTCTTCTATACTGTTAAGGGACCCCAGTGAGTCCCTAATTGCTGATGTCAGGGTACCACTAAAACAATTAATCTGTTTTGGAGCCTGGTTGTCATAAATTCCTTTCCCTCACCCTAGGAACATTCTGCTTCCCCAGCTTCGATGCTGACTGTCGTGTCTGCAGTAACAGGCCTCTCTTGTTGTGGTGGGGAGAAGCAGGAATTACAGGAGCTGTATTCTCAAATGGCAATTTCTCTGAAAGTCAAGGCAAGGAGAGGATGCTTACTGCTGAGAAAATCGGGCTTTAACTGTAAAATTTGGAAAGCTTTGGGTGATGAAAAGAAGGTCTGAAGCTTATTGAAGCACTGCTTCCATCACACTCTGGCTGTATTTTGTGGATGAGCCTGTGGTAGTGCTGAGTTGAGTAGGCAATTTAGCATTCACTGACACAGCCCTGAAGGCTGTCATTGCTTTGACCTTCTCAGCGCCCTCAACCTGACATGGATGCACCAGGCAATCATTTAAGAAGCCAGGAGAAAGGCAAATCAAGCATGCTTTTGAGTCGTTGCAAAAAGGATAATGATACATACTAAAAGTAAACATTAAATAGAAAAGAATAATGCAATGCCTAAAATAAAGCAAATCTCCGAAAGGACAGAAACTGGGGTCATTGCAGTTAGATATCCATGGAATTGAAATCATGCTCTGTGAAACAGACAAATCATTTTTGTGAAGGGAGTGACAGTGATGGGAATCCCTGGCTGCTGGGATGAGCAAACTCAGTGCAGTCGCTTTATGATTAAATAGTTGTGTGGAGAGCTCCTGTTTTAATTATATTTTATAGCTTGAGGAATGTACACACCATGAGATGTTTCTGAGCACATATACCCTATCCAAACCCCTGAGCTAGATGTTAGCTGTCAGTGATGTGCCCAGGGAAACATATGTCTGTATCCCATGCAGGAGGAAAATGAGCAAGTATCCCTTTTTAACTCCTTTACTGATCAAAAGTATGCATTGGGAAGTAAAAACATTCCAAGACAGCAAAAGGAAAAAAGTGTAAATGCAAACATTTTTACCCTGCCTGTTTGGGACTGAATACTCCCAGCCTGGGCTCCAGAGTAGCTTTGTCTTCACAGCTTCCTCATGAGGTAGTATTTGATATTCTTTGCTGAAAATCAATCTTCTGGCAGAATTTTTCAGGAGAACTTCTATCAGGGAAAAAGTCACGAGTATTCTGATAATTTATACTGCAATACTGTATAGGTTACTGCATAAACATGAATTAATGCTAGAAAACACAGCATATAAACCATAAAACAGAATAGTGGCTCACATGATTGACAGATTATCCCCAACTGCAGAAACAATCCGTCAAGCCCTGGATTTAAACTCTGGAAATTCTTTACCCTTGCTGTCAGCCTGTTGGATAAATCACATCTCTTCACTTTGCCTTTCTTTTTGCCCTGGAAAACAAAGGTAATTACACTGATTTATCAATGAGAAATGCTATAAAACGATAAATATTTTAGCCAGCAGTGTTTTCATTCTTTCATTGTAGTGGGATTTGGTTCTCGTTTTTTTGCCAGAAGGAACAGAATATTAGCATTCAGAGTTAGACCAGAGCCCAAAAGAAACCAGTTCAACAATACAGGCAGAGTATTGCTGCAGGATAAGCTCCTGGTACTTCCTACGTTATGAGATATATCTTATTTTCCAGCTGAGAGGGTCTTATCCAAACCCATGGAAGTATAGATAATTCTCTTCTTTGTTTCCACCGAGCACTGGATCCAAAGTCACATTAAATAAGATGAATAGAAGGTTCCTGTTAGTGATGACTACTGGGGACTGATAATGGGAAAACAGGACAACTGTATGGTTCTTGTGTGACAAGGAAACGACAGAGGCCAACAATTTATTTCTGGCCAGTGTTTCTGTGCACAGAACGCCGTCTGTAGCACGCAGTCCTGGGGCTGTCTGTTACACACGCATGGCATCCTCTGCATTATGCTCTCATCCTGGAAACTTCCAGTGTGCACCCTGGCAATGGAGGGAAGGTCCCTGGGGGATTCTCCCCCACTCTGCAGTGCTGACAGAGCTGCTCCTCGGCAGGGCCACTGCGCTGCTCTGCTCCACAGCACAGTTCTGCTTACGGCAGAGAGGAAACTGCAAGGCACAGGACAAACGGAGGAGTCCCAAATTCTTAAGCAGCTGACGAAAGCAGATCAATGTATCTATAACTCTGGAGGAATCTCAGGAGTCACTGAAGGACTGACTTTGCACCTATTTGCAACTTAAGTGGATAAATCTGTTTGTGCAAACTAGGTAGAAAATGGTTATTAAGAGCTGTCTGACTGTAGTGGTTTTATGGTCAAATTATGCATTATTCCCTGATTTCTGTGAGATAACCATTAGGAGACAGCAAAGCAGGCATAAAACTTGTAGAATATGATAAAGTTTATTAACAGACCTAAGAGAAAAGGAAAGAAAAAAACAATCAGAACAAAACACTTAAAACTCTTCTTCTCCCTCCCTCTCCTTCTCCTCTCTCTCAATCCATGTTGCAGTTCTTGAAAAGAGAAAAAGAAAAGGGTTTTCTTCCTGCTTCACGTGGTTCCCCAACCTGCCACCCCTGGACCGGCAAAAAAAACCCTACTCCCACCTTCCACGGGGTTTTTATAGGTAACACCGAAAGAAATGCGATTCGACCAGACAACTGTCTGTCAATTCAGGGTCAGCCCACTACACTGACCTACAAACTTTCATGTCAACCAATTAAGGAGCATAAAGGGAAAGTCAAAACCAGCAGTATCAATAGAACACTCTGGAAAAAAAAAAGGAAAGAATTTCACCAAATTAATTAATTAAACTTATTAAACAGTTGGATAGTCAAAAAAAATTTCATCATGTTCTTTGTCAACCTGTGTGCTGATTTAAAAAGAAAACTGAACCCCTTCAGCTCTCAATTTTATAAAAATCATGGAAAGACATAGAAAACTTCCCTGCTGTCCCCCGTTATTGAGCTGTAGCAACACTGGGAATAGAGTTGAAACCTTCAGCCTCCAAGGAGAAACACCTGCAATATAAATCAAGCCATCTTCTCTAAGCTTGTGTGGCCTTGGCAACATCAGTAAAAAAAAGCAGCATTTTATTCCTTTCATTTTTTAATTGCTACATATGTTCAGTTATACACAGTCATATATATAACCTTTTTTTCTTTCATTTTTCACTGTTTGCCCTCTACTCTCTCTGTAAATTACTGGTAACAGTTTTTTGGGGGTTTTTTTTGTAACATAGAAAAGGGCATTTTTGTATGGCTGGCAGAAATGTTATTTTATAATCCTGATTTTTAAAACAGGTGTCTTTCTGCCATTCTGTTTGAAATAATTTAGAACAACTTATGAGCAGCTGATTCACAAAGCCAGGGAGAATTATGTGCCTCAGCAAGATTTAACCTCTGGAAAACATCCTCTGAAGTTTCCTAATTTGCTCATTTCTGCCATCTTCACGTGTTGTTCTTGTTATCCATGGGCTGTGCACTGTTCCAGTCAGGTCAGGTACAAAAAAGGCATTTTCCAGTTGTGCAGGTCCTACAATTTAAGGAAAAAAATATTGTGGTGTTTTTCTGCCTCCCACAAAAAAGGAGGAGAAATAAGTGCAGTGTTCTTGGGTGAGTGAGCACATAGCAAGAATCAGAGATCATTAGTTGTGCTGCTACAGCTGATTTACACAATGTGTGATCCAACTCTACCTGAGTAAGCACATGTGCACACACTGCACATCTTTATGCATAAACCCTTTTTACTTGTTCAAAATATCAAGGATTCCGGCTGATATGACATCTTTAAGGGCATTATTAACTTTTTTTTTGGTATCTTTTTGATAGCTGTATTGCTTTGATAGTACATCTAAGGAAAAAATAGCTTCACTGTCTTTAATTCAAGAGGTAGAAGGGAGGAACTGAAAACCTCTGGGTTTACTCCTGGGTTTTTCAGCACTTTGAAGATCCTGGAGTCTCCTTTATGATACTATCAAGGTTAAAAAAAGTTTTGAAAAAATGGATTCTCTTGGGTATGTACCACACAGGTACTCCAAAGTACAGCTGCAAGAATTTCTGAAGAGGAATTAGAGGACGATCTTTAAGTTCTGCATTTAAACAGAAAGAGGTAAACTATTTAAAAAGAACTGAACAAGTTTTGAATTGAGTGATCAAAAGAGGGAAATGCACATGGCACTAGTGCTGGGTCTGACAGTGTCAGATTGCTCATGCAGTGTTCATATTCATTCATTGTTTTTTTCAATCGCTCTCAAAACCCCAAGGAAAGAAAAAGAATCTCTCTGAATTATTTAAATCTGTTCTCTTTTCAGTCATCAATCCTTTTGTTCTTGTGTATATCTATAACCTCACACCAGTCACTTTAATTTATCCATGCTTGTGATATAACCATCTCAATGTCTAAAGCAGTGGGAGAGCAAAATGGAAAGGAAGTATTTGTACCATTTTAAGGAAAAGGGAAAAAGAAGGCAAAAATCCTCTATTCTGTCTGGAGATTTACAAAGAATTGACTGATGCAAAAGACTTGCTCTGCAAGAGATCCATTCGTTTGCTGCTCAGTACCAACTAAAGGGGGCACCTAAAAAGGAATGAAAGTGAATATATCTTTATTTAAGATGAACATATTTATAAGGCTGAGGTTTTTTTCCCCTCATTTGATTTATATCAGACTTCTAAAATGCCCCATTTCCAGAGACTCACCCAATATGATTAGCATCATTATTTGTATTACAAAGTACCTCAGAAGCCAGCAGTGAAATCAGCAGCCTTTTGTACTAGACATTGCATGAACTGTCCTTGCCTTGAAGAGCATACCTAATAAAAAAGAAACTAAAAAGCAACTAAAGACAGGAGAAAAGAAGTAATTCTGTAATAGGAACAATGACAGAAAGATTATTTGAAATGCCCAGGAAAACCCCTAAATGCACAGAGAAATCGAGCCACTTTCTGAGATCCAACTCTTTGCTTTGACCAGAAGATTCTTATTTCTCTGAGGTAATTCATCGCTCAATTTACCACCTGCAGTAATTTCAAAAAACCATTCTTTTTTTTTTTTAGAACTGCTCTGGCATCCATCCCTTAGTAATCACTTTTGTAAATTCAGAGGAAAAAATGTGGTGTCAGATAAGTGAGAGACTGGAGGTAGTACTAGAAGAAATCCTGTTTTGAGACAGATAGTCTAATAACCCAAGAAAGGCCAGGTCTTCTGGGTTCTAATACTGAGCATGAATATATTAAACACAAGAAAATTTTTTTGCAGGAAATATTCCATGGTTTGTTTGCTTAATTCCATGTGAGTTATAACAGCAGCACTTCTCAGCTTCACAAACAGCAGCTGAGGCCCAGACCCTCTTGCCTCTCATTTCAGCCTGCTCTCCAGAAGCCAGGAGGCAACGTGCAGAGGTCTTCATGCATTGAAGTTGGGCATATGTTGAATTATACCAGCAAATAGGAGAAGTGACAAAAGGGTAAAAGAAAATGATTGTGAATTTAGTCAAGTTAAGCTGAGACTCCAGAACAGACAGAAAGAATTAAGATCAAGGGAAGTGGTAATATGAAGGAGAAGATGTTTCAGTAAAAGCAGAAGGTTATGTCTATCAGGCTGCTCAGGCTGGTCCACAGGAAGTTGCAAGATCTGTATCTGCACAGTTTGGAAAGCATCTGGAATTTTTATTTTGGTACCATGAAATATTTCTAATGCTGTTTACACATCTTTGATTTTACATACTGCATCTTAACACATGGACAGGGCCAGGCATAGCCTGCTCTTTGCCAGGTGATTATCCATGCAGAATATTACCTTGGACAAAGTGAGGATCAAAGAAAGAAATAATAGGGCCATTTTTGCATATATCTATATTTTTGTCTCTCTATCTCGATAGGGGAACTCATTCTTTTAAGAAAAGGAAGGAGGATCTATTTTAAATTTTTTTTGGAAGCTTACTAATGAACTGCAGAACAGATGTATCTTGGAGACTGTCATCAACCCCCTGAGTAGCAATGATTTGAAACAGTTTGTCAGATGTACTTGATCCTGATTAAAATAAGACAAATTAACAAGTTTCACCTCTCTTGATGGAGAACAGATAACAGTCATTCAGTGGTTCTTCCATCGTGGACTAACTCTTTATTTTATTCCCAAATAGGTTTTTTTATAAGTTTATTGATATTCAGCAGTAGGAGAAATGTAGCCCTCTTGTCTGACGCTTTGATGTTCCCTCTCAGCCGCAGGAAGAGCTCGGCCTTGAGGGCACTGATGGCCCCCTGGCCCCCCAGCTGCTGCCCCAGAGGCAGCCCCAGTTCAGCTCAGGTGGGAGGGCTCCTCCTCTTGCCGAGCGCTGCCTGTGCCCACCCTGCTCTCGGTGTGAGGGCAGCCTTGGCCCTGAGCTCTCCTGTGCCTGCTGGCTGCTGGCCACAGCTGCTGTTCCTCCTGCTCTGCCCGGGGCTCCGGGGCTGCACCCACCGGTGAGCTCCCCTTGCCCCGAGCAGCCTCGGGACACCTGCCCTGATGGGCACGGCCCTGTGGCCCCGAGTTCCTCTGAGTAATACACAGCTTTTATTTACCTCCTAAGGAAACCTCCCTCCTTCTCTTCAGATGAAATGAAACGAAAGGCTTCAAGGCTATATATTCCTAAAGTGTCTGTAGAGGTAGAAAGGCAGAGTCTTACATGATTTGTTGTCCAGGTAACAACACGAAACTCGTTTCTGGTCGATAGCCGGAGCCCCCACAGGGTTGTTATTTTTTAAGGGTGGATTGTTTGGTTAAGAACAGAACAAGGAGGTGTTGTGGCGAAAGGGGCAAGGGATGAGCCCTCAAGAACAGCGGAGGGGTGCCCTCAGCCAGCCAGCCTGAGCCTCCACCTGCCATGGCAGCTCACACAGCCAGCCTCTGCTGGCCTGTCACACCCAGATATCTGTGGCAGCGCTTGCTTGGTCCCAGCATTCAGTTACTGTTTGCTATGAAATGGGACACTCTCTTTTTAAACATTTATGCTATTAATTAATTGCAACAGGGAGGCATAAATGTTTGTTTCTCACTCAGCCACCCACAAGATGGATTGTGGCCTGTGTGGAGCCTGAAAGAGACTGAATAGAAATAGACTCATTTAAATATATATTTTTGTGAGGAATATAAAATTACATGTTTGCTAAAAATAAAGAATTTTTCTTCATCCGTCCTCCCTTTGGTAGTAGGTCCCCATCAGAAAAAATGTGACTTGGTAATGTGTAGTAGGAAGACACCTAGTTCTTGATTTATGCCAAGCTAACTTAGGCTTCAGATCATTTAAGAAGCTATTTTGTAGTAGAGAATGTTGGTAGCCAACTAGACTAGTTAGGTTAAAATAAGTGGATATTATAACTGTGGTAATATGAACTGAGTAAATGAATGTTATGAAAATGAGGTTGCTGTTACTTTGTTTCCCAAGTAGTCTTGTCTAAGGTACCTTATTTTTAGATAGTGTCACACGTCTGTTACTGGATGAGAAAAAGAAATTTCTGGATATCAGAAATGAGAAAGCAGTCTGTAAAATGCTTGAGCGTTAAATGTAGTCAGTCTCATGGCTGCCTAACTCTGCAAGAGGTTACTTGTTTCCTCTGCTAAATTTGGATGACTGTTTTAAAAGACTATTCTCAAGGAAAATTACGGGAAGATTTATAGTGCAAGCACAGATGTGAGAAGAAAAATATCCCAGGACTTTTTCAAAGCATTCCTTTACCAGCACATGCTACTGCAAACAGAATAATTCAGAGCCAAACTGCTTATGTTATAGTTAGCTTTTAGGATCCATTGATATTTCTAGCTTTTTCCCCATCATCTGAACGCGGTGTCAGTAAGTGTAAAACCCCTCTTTTGCTGTTTTGGTATCCTAGGGATTCTATTTCTAATATAACTTGATTTCTCTAAGGTCAGTAAAATGTTTCCTGATGCCAACAGTTCCATTCATGTACAGGAGAGCTTCTTTGTATGGAGAAGCTCGTGACATTCTCTTAGCTCCTCAAGAAAATTGGTGTTAGGATGTCTTCAATTAAAAGCACTGTAGGGTTGGGGGTTTTTAAGAGCAGAATATTGCTCCCACAAGTATTAATCTGCCATATTTACCTCTTAAGGTTGTGTATGTGCTAAAATATATTTGGAATAATTACTAAAGATCTGGCTGATAAGCTTAATCTAAAACAAGCATTGTGAAGTAATGTTGATGAAATTTAGTGGCTGAAGGGGGGAAATATTTCTTTGTTGAAGTCTGGCAATTTTGGAGCTGAAAATGCTTAATGCCCTTTAAGGAGAGCGAGTAAAAAACCCTACTTATTTATTTTAATACTAAGCAGTTGTATTTTTCTAACAGCTAAGTTTAAGTTGACACTGCTACAGTTAATCTCTTACTCCATCTGTGTGCAGCCACTTCACACTTGGGACAATACCAACTTTTCAGAATAAATCACATTTAAACAACAACAAATCCATTGCAAAGATGAGTTGGTGTCTGCCTCTTACCACAGCCTCAGGAACCCCCAGCATTTTCTGGACCACAATGTGGCAATCAGCAATTTAGGTATTTCAGGGAAAAAATAAAATTCCATGTGTGCTTTGCTGAACTGCTTTCAGGAAATGGTGTAAGCTGTTTATTCCTGACTTGTATTTTAGCACAAAATCCAAACCTTTGTAGTGTTAAAATGGGACCAGGCTTCCCCTGTCTCTCTCCACGAAGTTCTCATGCAATTTTCTTTGGATGTTCACGTTCATACTGAAAGGTGTGCTCTTTCTGCTGTTAATACTTGTGCCATCAGACTTCTCCTACACTCAAAATCTGCCTCTCTGGGTGGGTCAGTGGGGTCCCAGGGATGACAGGGGTGTATCAGCCTGCGGTGCCTCCATTCCAAACGCAGCGAGGAGCAGCTCGTGGGCCGAGCATGGACAGCACAGCTCTGAGGGGGCAGGAGCAGCAGTGACTTCTGTGTGTTTCAAGAAGCAAAGCAACCAGCTGTGACCCAGCGTGCTGCTCTGACTCTGAGCCCTGCAGGCTCCCTGTTGCACCTTACAGCTCTTTGTTCTACTGCTGTGAGTTTAGGTTTACGCTTCTGGATCAACTTCAGTCTTCTGGATTTGAAAGATTTGATTTTTGTTTTATCCATAAATGACTAAATCGCAATGACATCTAATCTTAATCCTAATCTTTCCTCAAAAAAAATTGAGAAACAAATAGTAAGTTTTCATAAGTTTAGAGTTGGGGGTTTTTTAGGTGTACATGAAGTGGACAAACATTGTATGTTTTTATATGTGGAAAAAAATCAGGGGCATTGAGTGGTTTAATTACAACCACCATCTTATTTCTGAGTGACTGCATAATAAGATTTTGTTTGCCTTGTAGCCCTCTCTAAACCCAGGATGACTGTTTTTTTTGAACTTAGATAGAAATCAAATTTTAAGTTATAGTTCCTCTTGGGTGGCATTTATAATGCAGTCTGATCTCCCTTCCCTGCACACGTCAATGCATATTTTATGGAGTCTTATCTTAAAACTAGAGCCACTGCTACTCTGAAGTGAACATCTCATTCTTTTTAGCTATAGATAACTAAATCTATTCAAAAAATTTCTTTTTTCTGCACTAGTAATTGAGGGGTTTTAATTAGTCACGTGATAGTTATAATATCAAGCCCAATATTATTAAACCCTCACATTAAGATGTTAAGCGAAACCCAGAAACTTCCATAAGAAACCTGATCTTCAACAAGCAATCTCATTAGTAACACAAAGCAAAATTGCTCTTTACTCACTGACGGACAGCTCTCTTTTACAGACTTATTGGGAAAATTTAACTCTTCTGTAGTGTCCAGGACTTGAATTGATTTTGAAGACATTTTTTTCCTAAGCCATTTCTATTGCTTTGCAAGGCTTTGTAGTACTGGGAAGAAATATGAGAGATGTAAAAGCCATATATCACACTTTTAGATTGAATTATGTCTGAGATTCTTAGAGTGGAAAAAGCAAATGAAAAAGGAATATGTTTTTTTCTTCCATATTTCTTTCTCTGCACAATCTAACAGCTCCCATTAGCCAGGTCTCTTTAGTACAAATGCACATTTAAGAAACTGATCTGTGACAGGAGGTTATTCAGGTGATGGCAGTGCATGACACACGGCTCAAAGCTGGCTTTCAGGAGGGAAACTTCGGGTCTTATTTGGGGATCTTAGCAGGATCTCAGTGTGAGCAGGTCCAGGAGAGCTGGCTAGTCAAGGACAGCTTCCTTGGAGCACAAAAACTGTCCATTGTCATTGCAGGAGGTTAATGAACGGCCATTCCTGCCAAAAGACATGCTCAGAGCGGCAGATTCAACAAAATTTGGTAAAAAATTTTAAAAACGTTGTTTTGTTGTTTTCAAAATTCATTTTGTTCATTGTCAAGCTGATAAAGGATCAGTTAATGTCAGACTGTCTCAGCCCAGGATTTTTTAAGTGACTCAAACATTGATTCCAGTCCATTCAAGACAGCACTACTGTTGTCTGGGCTGGCTTGCTGTCCTTGTTGCCCACTTATCCAAACCTTTCCCTGCCTCCTCTGAATCAGTGACAGTGTTTTAGCAGAACCACTTCCACTTGTGTGCACCAGCAGCTCACAAGCAATGCTGTCATTCTAAAATTCTGAGACACTTTATTTTTTTTCTCACTACAGGTTTAAGCCTGCATGCCTTGAACTGTGACTATACCTGCACAGATACAGCTCCCATTACCAGCAGTGGTATTCCAATACCAGCAACAGCTCCTACAAAAAATTAATTCCCTACCCCCACAATCTGTTGATTTTATCTCCCTGTGTGTTTCAAAAACCACAGAGTTCTGGAAAAGTGCTGTTCTTCAAGAAGTTGCTGCACTGATAAATTTATGATGAAACCACCCAGCAGTGTCACATTTTCAATCCCAGTGTTGAACTGCAGACCAACAGTTTATCTGCATCTCATTGAAAAGTATCAGTTTTGGGCTGTGATGCCCTCTAGATTAACAAATAATGTACCAAGAAGGTTTCTTCATTTTTCTCTGTAGGGAATCTCACAGAAGAATAAGGACTTTTGCCTTCTATTTTCAGCAAAGTCAGGTCTCATTACATTCCTTTGGGTCATGCAAGGAACTGCTGTGTCAAACATATTCTGACAACACTGGGAAATAATACAGTAGAGTGACCTGACTAAAAATGATAGTTTTCAGTAAGTGCTTTCAACACTGACTAAAGAAGTAAATTAATCCTCTCTGGTCTCACTCAGTAACTGCTCTGTTTAATTCATGCCCTACAAAAAGGCAGCTTTTTTGCTTTGATGAGCTGGGCTCTTGGGGGGGCTACAAACTGCAGTGGGGTTTCACCTCAGCAATGCAGATGTGTTCCAGTGGAGTTGGTGCTCATCTTATGGACTTTAGAGAAAGGTTTTTTCCTGTTGATTTCCCTGCCTGATAGAAGTGATGCAAAAGGACTTCATCACATATGCTGTGCAGTGTAATTTCAGTCAGTTTCTAGCTGCAGCCCAAGGTCAAAGGTTTAGGGTGCTGCTGGCTGTCCCAAGCATGGCTATTGCAGAGCTGGAGCACTGCTCGGTGTGAGTGGCCACATCCTCTGTGCCCAGTTTAACACCTTTGTCTGCCTGTGTAACCCTGCAGAATTGCATAAAGCATGTCAGGGGCAAGCTTTACCTCTTACAGCGGCTCCTCTGCCTTCCTGCTGCACTTTAGAGCAGGCTTCAGGGAGATTTTTTAATTATGAAAGTACCTTTATGGTGTTTGGCTGTCTAGGCTGGAGGGGATTGAATTATGGCATAGGCTCCCTTTCTCACTTGCTCGACAGGCGTAGTACGGATGCTCACGGCTGAGATTCTGATCCTGAAACAAGGTTTTTAATCAAGTTAGTGTGAAATTCAAAGTTAGTCTCAAATGTGTATTTGTATGGCATAAGGTTAAGGAATAGAGTGATAATTTTCCATGGTGACAACTTCAAAATTACCTTTGAAGTAGAATGGGAGACATGCTGAGTCTCATAGCTTTGCATATGGAAGGTGTAAGAACTGTTTTTATCAATTTTTACCTAAAATTTTAAAGATAGATTAGAATTTAAATGTGTTAGCACAAAACTTGTAGGTTGTTGTGCTTAAAAAGGTTAAATTCTATGGTTTTAAAAAAGGTTCAACTTCTTTATTCGGCAGTCTTCAAATGCAAGCAGTGTGGAGTAGTAGGTAGGAGCTTAGTATATAGAAAATAGTAAGGAAAAAAAAATTCCTCTTGAATTCCATCCACTTATCACTCCTCACAGCTGTTGCTGTAATTTCCTATAGTCAAGTGACACTTTAAAAATATCCTTTGTCTTCATGATTGCTAACAAATTAGAAAATTCATGAAGTACTGCAGAAAAATAGAGGTATTTTCTGAGCCCTGAATCTGCCACTCTGTGTCCCAGTGAGATAGTGCCAGTCTAGAATGTTTAAAAGCTGCTTAGAGAGGGATATTTGCTGGGCTGTGAGGCACTGGGACAGATTGCCCAGAGAAGCTGTGGCTGCCCCATCCCTGGCAGTGTTCAAGGCCAGGCTGGATGGGGCTCTGAGCAGCCTGGGACAGTGGAAGGTTCCCTGCCCATGGCAGGGGGCTGGAATGGGATGAGCTTCAAAGTACCTTCCAACCCAAACCACTGTGTCACTCCATGATATTCCTGCTTCACTGCTACAGTTCTCTAGTGGAAAGTACTGAGGGAGGAGGGTGGGAAGGATGAGCTGCACCCCTCCTAGAACAGGAGATTGGCAATCCATCCAGCCATGGTTGTACAGCTCTTTTTCATTTTGGATGGTTCAGATCAGTCACATGACATAGGACAGCCAACAGATGACTGCGAGAACTGAAGAAAATGTGACTATTTAATAGCTTTTTTTGAGCTCTAGATACAACTCCTGCAGTAATACTGGAGGAGCCTAAATAGAGAATTTTACCAGTTATCAGTGTTTGCAAATACGGGAAGATATACTTGTTTTTATTGAATGCTGCTCTGTAACTCAGAAAGAAACTTCTTTTAAAGCCTGAAGAGACTTTTATTACTAGATATTTAGGTCTTTAAAAGAAAACTTTTTTTTTTTTATAATATTATTATGTTTTTTTTTTTTTTTTTTTTTTTTTTTTTTTTTTTTTTTTTTTTTTTTTCCCCAAGGGAATTGGATATTTGATAACTGCTGAAATGGAAGGAAGATATTGCAGAAGTGTCTGCTCTGTCTGGAAAGCTTCAAAATGTAAGTAATTTTCTATGAACTCTAATATTCCTAAGCCTCTAGACAATATTGCTCTGAAGAATGTCACTGTGAAAAATCCTTGTGATGTAAGAACATTTTAATGTGTGCTGTCATTTTATGAAATATGTTTGAAAGATGCAGTTACTGAAGTAGGGCTATGCAGCTGATGAGAGACATGTGCTGGAAAGCTGTCACATGAAACCTGGGGAAGAGGATGAGGGAAAAGAGAATGGTCTTAAAGGAGTGGTGATCACAATTCAAGAATCAAGAAATATTTGATGAAGAGTGAAATTTAATTTCTCTTCATCAGGGAAAAAAACTAAGTGTTTTTGTGAATCTGGCTAAGTTCCAGAGTCCTAATGGTGATAGGAATGAGTAGGGGAACAAATTTGTAAGGTACATGTGTCTCTCCTCAGTTTTTGTGATCTCTTCATAACCACTGTATTTGAAGGCCAAATTTCCAGTATTTTGGGAAATACTGTCATCTTTTGAGAACACGTTCCCCTCTCTGATTTCAGCCTACGTGTGAAATTGTACATCTCCAGGTTCTAACCCCAACAGAATCTGTGGTCCTTTGCCCAGATAATGCATAAACCACAGCTCTCTTTTCAAGTCCATGGAGTTTTCCTCTCAGTCCTGAACTCCACAAGCAAATTCTTTGTCTTCCTTTGTCCTCTCACTTGAGTTGAGCTCCTTGGATTGCTTTTTTAACTTCCTATGACTTTGTTCTCACTTGCTTTCAACTTGCCTCAGCTGCATTCTACATGGAAATAAACCCTTTATAGCATGCCCAGTAAATTACTTTAAAACAGTCAAGGAGGATTTTCCATGGCTGGTTTTTACTGGTTTAGCCATGTTGATTTGAACTGTGCTGTACTGAACATGTAAATTTTGTACTGCCTCACGTAACACAGGAATTACAAAAAAGAACATATTTTGTACTCCAGTAGGTAAATGTGTTGGCCATACCTTTGGCAGCTTTACAGTTGCTGCTCTAGTGTGAAATTCTCTGCAAATAATTTGAAATTTAGCATCCTTTGCCATGTGACTCTTACCATTAGAGGAAGTTTTGAAGGGTAAGGATGGGGGAAGTAATCTTGGTTAAGCAACAGTTTCACAGTATAATAATCAATTTAAAGGTTGGCTATAGAGCTGGTATAGTGCATGACAGCCTGATGGGTAAGCTTTTCAGAAGTTACTATATGTTAATGGAAGGAACAAACCTGCATATTGACTTAAAATGTATTTTCTTTATGATGTGTTCAGTGAAACCCAATGATTTTTTCCACTCTACCTCAGAACGTTTTGCTAAGCAGTGGAAAAATGGAAAGTTTCTGTAGTTACTGCTTTCTACCTTAAGCAGCTCACAGAACCACGTGCCCCGAGTGGAGAGTCCTCAGTTCTCTCAGGTTATCTCTGCTGTTTGGCTCATTTGTTAATGACACTGAATACCTGTCACCCCAGCCTTCTCCTGAGGTTACTTCCTCCTGGGGTCTGGTGTGTTCTACACCTGCTGTCATTCTTCTCAGCAGATATTTTGCTAATGCAATTCGTTTTTACTTCCTTTAGTTTCATAATTTACATATAGGTAGAAGCATCTTAAATCTTCATTATGTGCATCCTTACACACTGGAAAAAGTTACAGTTTGTTAAAATGTTGCATTCTTTGTTGCTAGGGAGACACCAGCATGAAATTGTATTCTTTGTGCTTCCAATTTCTTTGCTAATTATTGTTAAAAGAAGCTGAGAAGAGACAAAGCTTTGGGAATTTGCTGCTATTAATTTCATTTTGTTTTAATGCAGTTTGATCTGTGTTATTTGGTTCAGAATGCATTTATATCATTAAGTTTCTTAGAGATTCACTGGTTACTGTGGAGTTCTGAGGTTAATTGAGTAATCATTAGTAGCATGTATTGTCTGGTAAAAATGAATTAAAATTGATTGGAATCCAAAAGAAACACACATTCTCTTTTTATCATATGAAAGGGGACAGTGTGATTCCTCTAATAAAGACATTTATCAAGTGACCATCTGGTTAGCCTGTATCATGGAGCATGCAGCAATATTTCTTTTCATTTTGAAAAACAAGCCACATGTTGCAACTGACTAAAATTTATTTGAACCTATGATTTATGGAGCCAATTTGGATTTTTGTCTGTTTGATGTCCATTTGAAGTCAGTTGGTCCTAATTTTCCTGATAGTGTATTTATATGTTCTGTGCATATATTATATATCACCAGAAATAATACAAAATCTTCATCACTGTGGAGCAGGTGGTAACGTTTTTGTCTTTTTTGTCCAACTCTGCTTTGATGATACCATTTATTTTTCCTTTTATGGTTGCTTTGTGAATGTTAATTGCACTGAAAACCACAGTAAGGCAATGATGAAACTTCAACACAATAAGAAAATATTTATTATAGAGGTGACTTATGGTATCACAGAATGGATAGGATTGGAAGGCACCACTGGAGGCAGTGCAGTCCAACCCCCTGCTCCAAGCAGGATCCCCTGGAGTGGATTATTCAAGATTGGGCTTAGACAGCTTTTGCATATCTCCACAACCTCTCTGTATAGCTGTACTCCATGAAAAAATAATTACAATTTGAAAAATTACAAAGGTTATCCCTGCTGGACACAATCAGAAATAATTTTTTAATTAGAACGGGCTGGTTTTGGTTTGAAAGAGAATTAGTGAAAGTCAGCCTGGATATTGAATGATATCAGTTCTTGGGGCAGCTTGAAAAAATGTGGAAACCCTTGTAAGAGGGATGTCAGATAGAGGTGGAGTGTGCTGTCTGTCAGTCATGGCCATGGAACTGGGGGCAGAAAAGTTACTGCTTGGACACAATTCTCTGCACAGAAGCCTCTTTGTTCCTTGTGCTCTGTTTTTTCCTGGCAGATTTGATAGCTGAAATCTTAAGACAATCGTATTTAATGTTCTCAGGGAAACTAATGTGTCTTTTGCAACTAACTAGCCATCATAGCAGCTAGCTAGAGAA
This sequence comes from Rhipidura dahli, assembly GCA_013399225.1. Classification (NCBI taxonomy): domain Eukaryota; kingdom Metazoa; phylum Chordata; class Aves; order Passeriformes; family Rhipiduridae; genus Rhipidura; species Rhipidura dahli. The sequence continues at coordinate 2,685,217 of VXAC01001407.1, forward strand.
AAGTGGTTTTTAAACTTTTCATATGGCAAGAATGGAAAGAAATTGCTTTCTTCCACAAAAAGAGAATATTTAAACTAGATAATACAGAAACTAGGAGGTGCTTTTATCTTCAACCATGCTGTATTTATTGCAATACATATTTTTTATTGTGTCACCATTTTGTGGTCTTTGGTATAAGCATACCTAAATAGTTTATGCATGTACACATATATGCAAATATAGTGCAAATATATATTAGTCCATAGATATTTTTTTCTAGATATATGTGAATATAAATATAGTCAGCTATTACTGTTTTTCCTTTCACTTTTATTAATGAAGAGGAGTTATTTTACATTAAAACCACTAGATTAGATAGATGTTTGATGGGCTAATCTAAAGTCTATGATATTCCATGAAATGTGGGTGTTTTTGCCTGTTAAAAATATTATTTGTGGGAAAATGTAAACTATAAATAGCTCTTTCTCAACCAGGTATGGTTTGCATGAGAAATTGTAAAAGAGCACAGAATGGCTGCTTTAACTTGGAATGGTGGAAATGATGCAAATGCTACCGTGGTGTGCAAGTTGCTGATTTAAAGCTGGGAGACAGCTTGACTTACTCTTGCCTGCAGGCTAGGAATAGCAGTAAGCTTATTTTGACTATAAATGGAAAAAGTACGACATAAAAGTCACACAGTAAAACATTTTGCTTATATCCATTGGAACTTGTTTAGCTGCGTAACTCTGGCAGTTTCTTTGAATATATCTTTCTGTGAGTATGCTATCTCTGCCTGTGTTCTGTGCCACTACATTTTGTGTGCACAGTTCTCTCATTTATCTTTTTCTTGTTCCCTTGACTAAACCAGAGCTCTCAATCTATCCTGACAGTGTGTGGATGTAAAAATTACAAGAAATGACCCACACTAGACAAGTTTATCACAGCTCTTTCTGACTGAGTCATGAGGAAGGATCTTATTTTGATTCACCTGCTCGACCCTGTGTCTATTCATTGATTTACGTGTAGCAGGGAATGTTAAGTTCCCCAAAATGAAGTCTCTGATCCTTAGGTTTAAGTAAGGGAAGAGAGGAATACATTTTCCCATTCTCCAGCTATAAGCTGTGTACTTCTTTCTAGAGGTCTCAAACAATTTTACGCTGTAGCAAACCTTGAGTAATTGCATTATGCAAAACAATTTGTAAGATCCTGAGTGAGGGGAAGATCTTGAGTGTGAACAGTCAGAAACAAAGCAGTTAAAGTTTGGGATAAGATCAAATGACCTGCCTATAATTGCACTTAGCTAGTGATAAAAGATGGGAAATTAAGGCACATGTCCTAAAATGAGGCAGCTCAACCAATCACAGAGCAGTTTTCCCTCTCTCCTTTTATTACAATTACAAAGGAGTCATTGTTACTACATTAACAGGGACATCAATGAAAATAGTTTTTGACCTGGTTTGTCTTGTTTGTTATAGCCACAGTCAGTTTGTTCACCAGATTGTGCAGTTACCTAAACCAGGTGAATAATTCTGGTTGATGTCGTTTAGCTAGAAAGTATTTTGAAGCTGGACGTTTCAGCTCCTCCAGACACAATGTTTTTAGAAACCCATTGCTGGTTGCATCTGCCATTTTGTATGAAGAATCCACTAGGATTCAGTTTTCTCCTCGTTTCTACAGCTAATATAAGAGTTTCAGAGTACAACTCCATAACACAGGGTGCAGAGATCCCCAAACAAGCCAGGACTGGTGTCTGTTCACAAGACCTGAGCTAGTAACTGCATTTAGAGCACACAGAACACTCCCCTGTGCCACACTGGTGTTTCAGGTAACACGGGAAGCTCTGTCAGACACCTTAAGGGCAGCACCAAATGAAGCCATGGAGGTGTGTTCCTATTCTCCAAGGCATTAACCCTTTCCCATCTATAGACTCTGCCATGGCTCCCTCCTGGGAAGTGGTGGATTTCATTGAGAGCAATGAAAACCTCAATGGAGAATTTTCATCTTCGAGATTGAAAGACTTGGAAGCAGCTTGAGGCCACAGGACAACATACTTAATGTAATGTGTGTTCTACATGAGAACCCCCATACAGAGGTGGCTTTCTTGGTCTGCTGTCTCAGGGTGTATGGGCTGCTCTTATGCAGTCTGAAATGTATTATTGCAAAAAATTGTTAGCCAGTATGCCATGGTGAATTGTCTTGTGCATTCCAGGACTAGGAAGAGGGAGAATCATTTCGCCTGATCTTCTGGTCACATGAACCTTCCGAGGTTCCTTCATTCCTGAGCTTTCCTAAGACCTTTTGATCACAGGATGTGTTTAGTCAAAATTAAAGTGTATCAACGTGTGAGTCTAAGCTTAAGCTGGCACGTCCATGGTGACTTTATGGTAGATATTACAGGTACAAAGAACAGTACCTTTAGCTTTAACAGCCCTGGCAACGAGGCAGTCTTCAAAGTATCTGTTCCTCAGGAAGCCTTCAGTTAGGCTTAAAATGTATTCCTCCTGTGTGCTACAGTTTCATTTCCATGTCCATAAGGCGGATGCTTTTCAGGTTTTGAAAATCCCGTCTTAACTTCTTGACAGTACTTGCATGAAAAATGATGTGATGTGACTTGTTCCAGGCTGTGATCAGCACAGACAAATGAATTTTAAAGCACCACTCATTTTCCTAATGAAGTCTGGTATGCTGGAATAATAGTGGTCATGGTTGCTCAGTCGAAATAATTTCTGTGATTATAAATTGGTTTGAAGTTGACATCACATAATTAGTCTTTCAGGGGAGTGACAATCCCTTCAGGTGGATGGTACAGCATGAGTGTGAGCTTTATACATTGCTGCTGCTTCTGCTGTTTACCTGGATGAACCTTTCAAGGCAGAAGATGATGTAGGTGAGAAAATGGCAAAAATAAAGTGTGCTGGTTTCATTCAGCCAGGCCAGGGTTAACAGACTGTTAGGGACTGAGCCTGTAAGTGCTTACAGTGAAGAGCAGCACTTACTGCTGGGAGTAGCCCAATTGATTTCTGTGAAATAATAGAAATCAATGTGGCTGCTCCCAGCTGTAAGCACTGCAGGCCGGATTCCGGGCTACCTACAACCCAAAACACCCCCTTAGCAGCTTAGCCAAACCTTAGTAATGAGTGTTAGTGTGCACTGTTTAGAAGTTAATCTACATTTTTGAAAGACTGATTTAATTTTAAAATTTATTTTCATAAGGCATGTGTGGTTTGGGGATATTTTTTTTAACCACCTGTATTTTGTCCCATGGGTCTTCCAAGACAAGCTGGAACACATCATTGAAATGTCCTAAGTAAAGGGTGGGATTCATTAAAAAACTCCTAAAATGTTAGCAGATACTTCATCGGCATGCAGAGGTGATGTTCAAATTGCAAGCAAACTTTTAATTTTATTCTTTCTTTCCTGAAGCCCACCAAAATCCTTGCTTCTGAAAAATAACTAAACAATATTTCACAGCAGCTTTCCAAACAAATGAACCTTTGAGTGGAGACCAGGCATGGAAATACCCACTCCCAGAGAAGAGTTTTTGCAAGTAATGAGCTCATGTAAAATTGGCTAAGCTGCAGTACTGATCAGTGATCTCAACCAATGCACAAAGTCAGATGTAGCAGCACTCTGAATGTTTCCATCCCTGCCTGCCCACAAAAGGCACTGTAAAACAGTGATTGTTTTACAGCTGATAGGTGCACGTGTCCAGGACCGTGTTATCACTGCCTCCTTTCCAGGCACTTTGGCAGAAGCACAATTACAGCTCCACTTATCTCTTAAAAAAACCCTAAAGTTTTACCAATTGCAATATGTTTCTCTAAAATCCAGATACCAACAGTCTTTAAAATTGGAGAGCACTTCATAAATTCGACTTCAGTGAATGAGATAGTGATATATGTAGGAATATATCAGATGTGAGAGAGGCCTGCAGTTTGCTAACAGCAAGCCCCAGACTGTCTGATTCTCCTGGCACGGAGTGCACACAGGTTCATAACATCCACACTGGAAATGTAATAACTGCAGCTGTAATGTGCTTTTACAGATCTGATTTTTCATTTTCGTGTGAGAAGGGGTGAAAATGCAGGCTGGAGATTTGCTGGAGACTATGCACTTGGAATAAAAATACAGTTTGGACTGAAGCATGAGGTTATTGATCATAGAGCTAAAGGTTAAACCTGTAGCAATGACATGCTTGAATTAATGACACGCTGAAGAAAGCCACTTCGAAATTAAGGACATTCCATATATTTCCCACTAGAAATTGTTATAAGGACACATAGAAGATCAGTGGTGGAATTTGTATTATCTTCTGATGTTTCATGTTGAACTAATAGACATTTATTTTGGTAACTGCAAGCCACAGAGTATGTTGGTGTCATATTTCAACTGGCTGATGTAACTTTACATAGTCACACGTGGCAACTTATTAGCAATAATTGTGAATATTTTCAGATATGAGAACCAATAGCAGCAATTAATTTGGACAGCAAACTGAAATAATTTTAAAAATAAATAATTTAAGAATTGAAGACCAGTATAATAGTTGTGTTTTTTAAATTTTTGTAAAACTTACTTTCAACTGGTAACATGGGAAATTATTGTGTGTTTGTGAGAGGTGCAAACATGTTCTCAGTTTCAGGAGTCTGAAGGTAATTGCCCCCTGCTGACGTCAGCTTTTTGGAGTTGGTGAGATTTAGGTTTGTGAATTGTGGTGAAAAGGGATACTTTTACACCTGGAAGTGTAGTGTTTTTCATGGACATTGACCATGGATAGCTGTGATGTTACTCGTGTTTATCTTGTTTCTCAGTGCATTATTAAAAGACGATAATAAAAATTAAGCATGAGACGTTCTACCCTTGAATAACTGCTTGATAAGAACAGAATAAAATGCTTAATATACTGTCTTTGCCAGAAAGGAATACAGTGTTTTTTCCAAGTACTTTAACTTCCAAATTGGTATCTTTGCCTTCCTTTTGGTGGTTGTATTGTGTGGAGTTCAGAGAATATCAGGGTTATTTCTGTTTAGTTTATAAGTCTCATTGTATACTTCAGGGTGACCATGAAACAGTAAATCCTTTGGGGTAGAATACAATGAATACACCAAAAATGTAAGGAGAGGTTATAATGCAAACTTGAAATTTGTGGTGGTATTGTGGGCAGAAAATAATTGTGTGAATTGCATGATCAGTTATTACCTATGGTGGATTTGAAGCACCAATTTTACTTTTAACCTCGGGTAACTCATTTTCCTGCTTTTGCTGTGAGTTGACAGATACTGTTGTGAGCTTGATCTCCAGCTCCAGGATGTTGGGGCTGAAGGAAAAACATCCTAAGCCCAAAAGAGCTTAGTCCAAAGGTCATATTAAGGCCAAAGGCCATATTTTTAACCTTTGTGTCAGGGCCCCTTGAAGCACAAACTGGGGGACTCTGGCTGGAGTGAGATCAATTCCCCACAGCGCAGTGTCTGAAAAATACCCCCTGTGATCTGGGGGGAGGCAATGGAACACACAGCCCCCAACCTGACAGACCAATCTCTACCTCATAACTAACAGCAAAAGTGTTTATGTTTAGTAATTTTTGCAAGAGCTATGTTTTATTGGAAGTTAAGGAAATGGTGAAGTACTGAAAAAGCAAAGGCAGAAATATTGTGCATGGTGAACCTGTCACTAGGAGGACATTCATTTATGCATTGTGTGCATGCATTTATTGAAGGGAAAATAATATGCTTGCCACACTTGTCATACAGAAAATAATGAGCTGTACTGTTCATTAAAATACAGTGTAGATTTCTAGAAGCAGAAATATATTAAAAAAAAATTAAAAAGACCCAAGTCCTTGTAAAATTTACTTGAATTTAAGTAAGATTGAGTCACAATTGCTGTAAGAATTTGCTACTTGCTCTACTAAAGCAGAGAGTTGTAAAGAACTTTCTAAAGTTGTGAAAATACATTTATCAGGAAAGTTTTGTGATAGATCCAGCTACGACCTGTCATGTAATCATTGAAAGAAACTAATCCAAAATGGCATGAATCTGTAAATTTCCCAAAGGGACTGAAATGTTGAATGAAGGACTTCAAACAAAGGGTTTGTTTGAAATGGAACATTTCAGTGCTGGCGGCTGTTTTAAGTGAGTTTGGCTGGTTACTCAGATGAAGCAGAAAGTACTGGAGAAAAGCTGTCATATAGAAATGGTGACAAGAATAAGAAATATCTCTCTTGCATGGAATGATCAACTTTTACCAAGAAAACGAAAAAGATGTCAGGAAGAGAGTTCTAAGCACACAGTAGCTTCAGGCTGCTGGTTTATGTCTTACAGCAACAACAACAAAAGTACAGACTATTGAGACAAACAACAATATTTGTATTTTTCTTTGTTTAGTGTTTTCTCAAGTACTTTCCATATTTCACAACACTATTGAATAAACTGAACAACAGAAAACAGTTGTGGGAGGAATGTAACTGATGTATTATTTTGTAGGGAAATGTTGTAAAACTAAGGCAAGAAACATTGGATATAGCTTAGGTAAGTGTGGTTGGAGGTAGAAAATGAAGATTTACTTAGATTTAGGGAATAAATGCTGTTAAGTAGTTGAGGCAGTGACAGAATTTCAGAACACCTCAAACCTGTTAAATTCAGAGAGCTAGCCGCTACAGGGAAGAAAAATGAAAATGTGTTCAGGTTTCATCCACCATGAGGGCAATCGTGCGCTGAGCTCCCTCCAAATTTGGTGTGGTCAGTTGATGCTCACTGAAATAGCCCTGATACATCAAGTCAGTGTGTCCTTCCCTAATAAAAAATGCACCCAAATTAGGATCTTCTCACAAAATGACACTGAAAATGTTGTCTCTTGATTACCAGCAAAGAATGTACGTATTAGTTTTCTATTCTGTACAACTTTGGGCTTTTGAAGGGTTTCTAACATAAAAAATAGGAAATCACCTTGAAATTACAGTGCAGAAATTACCATTCTAAATCAAAGCTGATGATGGGATGTAGGTCACTGGTTTAAATCCTTTTGCTAGAGAATATTGCCTTGAGAAAGCCCTCTCAGCAGACATTCAGAAGCACATTTGTGCATGTTTGCTGGGCACTTGATTTAATGCACGTTGTGCAGTCTACAGTTTCCTGAGTTCATTTATGCAGCAGTTACTGCTTTCAAAGGGCTATGATGTAGGAACAAATTGTTTTCAATTCTCAGCTAAATTTGAATCTTTTGCAAAGCAAATCAGCTCTGTTGGGCTATTTTTGAGGGGTGTCATGGTATAAAGAATGTGTACATTTTCCTAACAGTCACACCAACATGATGTTCTTTCCTGGAAAATCAACACAGTGAGTGCCCGACAACAAAAATCTGGTAGTATCTCTCAAGAAAGATGGAATCAGCTGATGGTCTAAATAATTGATTAAGTGCTACTACTTGCAAAATGAAGATTAAAAACAAAGAAAAATCTGTAGCAACTTTGCTCTGTATTTTCTAATTTGAAAGAATGCATGTTTTTAACACATCCTGCACATAAACGGTGTGGTACCACAAGCAGAGCGCATAAGAGATCATGTATCCATTTAATTATTAGTTTTCCTAATGTACACTCTCTGGTATTTTAATTAATTAATCTTTGTGTGTCTATTTTTGTTGGTCTCAACATCTAAGGTCTTTTTGAATCAGAAGAAATCCATTAAATCCTGTTTCTAAGCTTCTAAAAACATTTTCCCTCTCCCACAGATCTATTTTTGTTTCTCAATTCTAGCAGCTATTTCATAGGCCATTTTAGACAGCAGATGCCATTGGTTTACCTAATTCACATCTAGAGGTTTTATGTGTAAATCTATGGCAAATACAGTATTTTCCCCTGGCCTGCCAACTCTGGGCAGAAGTGAGTGCATCTGTCACGTCTCCCAGCCAGCCAGCACCAGCTTTTGACAATGTCATCCACACTGGTAATTTTCCTTTACTGCTTCTACTGCATTGCTTTTCAGCTCTTGACTTCTGTACATAGAGGTGTGCCAGAGAGCCCACATGCTTGATGCTGTTGTGGGTGTTACACCCAGGGCAAGAGGAGCCCTGTCTGCAGAGCCTCATCTTGCAGCCCTTCTCTTCTGTTTGGCTGAGAACCTCCACGAGCAATTCTCTGTCGTGGCCTCCAGGAACCCACATTGTTCTGGCACAGAACACAAACTACAGCTCCTAAAGATGGCTTGTGAATACCTGATTGTTGATAATTTGTCTTACAAGTCACTTTATATTTCTCTCGGGGTTCTTATGCTGCTGGAAAGTATTCTTGATATGGGTTCCTTGTCCTAAAATGAAATTGGTTTGTGAAAATTAGTTTTAGAAAGCATGTTTTCCAGTTCCAACAGGTTCAGGTCACTGGCAGTGCCACTCTTGAAATTATTCAGCTACACTCTTCTGTCAAAAGCTGGTAGTGAATAAGAACATCCCTTTAGGAACTGGTAATTCTGCAAACAAATTGTATCTTCAACTCCAATACAGAGAATTATGCTCTGGGTTTGACCTTTATCTGCTGATTCTGGTACTGAACTCTTCCTCCATGTTGGTACAGCAATGTGTTTACAAATAAATGCTGGCCAACTGCTAGACTGGATTGACAGCAAAAATGATATTATGCTTTGGATTGGAAAGGATGTTAAAAATCACCTTTTTCTAATCCTCCTGCTGTGGGCAGGGACACCTTCCACTATCCCAGGTTGCTCAGAGCTCCATCCAACCTGGCCTTGAGCACAGCCAGGGATGGGGCAGCCACAGCTTCTCTGGGCAGCCTATGCCAGGGCCTCACCACCCTCACAGGGAAGAATTCCTTCCTTATACTTAATCTCTTTTATTCTCTTCCAGTAAAAAAAATTACCCCAAGTCTGGTCCTAGAGGCGCTGGTAAAAACAACATTTAAAAAAATGATGTCTTTATGCATCGAAAATCTACAACCCCAGCCCTCAGTGCCTTTCTCCACAGGAGAGCTGCTCCATCCCACCCACAGTATGGTGGCCCTGCCCTGCACCCTCTCCAACAGGTCTGGCTCCTCCTAGTGCAGGGGGCCAGGACTGGTCACAGCTCTCCAGCTGGAGTCCCATGAGAGGCAAGGCTCTTGTTCATTGCCTGGTTACAATTTAACTCCGTCCGGTGTGACTCTGTAACTTTCAGTATTTTTAGGATCAGGCGACAGCTGACAGTAGTTTTAGGAGAAATTAAAGAAATTGTTGTCCTACATGTGTTTATGAAAAACAAGAAGTGTAGGTTTTCAATTTACATATGGGGTATAAGTCAACTTTCAGAATACTCTGTATTCTGATCTGGGTTCTAATAAAGTGAGGAAGTCATTTTTCCACTAGAATCTCTGGTAAGATTCAGGGTATGAATTTGGGAGAGCCATAGTAACAGGCATTCAATAATTTTTTGCTGTGGAACAGGATGTGACCAGGAGCTCGAGACCATCAAGGTAACCACAGCACTTTTATGCACAAGGCACTTTTAATTCTGAAAGCAACAGCAAGACTTTGGACCTTGCTTTGCTGGGAGTAGTAACTTTAGCTACATCCCTTGGTCATTCCTTTCTCATATCTGTCATGATGCACTGAAATAATTATTTAAAGGATATGGCAAACTTATATATTTTGGTTTTCCTTCCTTGGCTGATTTCTTTGTTTGGCTCCTGGCAGAGAGAATTCTCCTTGTGATTTCCTTCTTAAAATGAGTGTGAAGCTATCTTTCCTGGAGACAACCTAAGGGTTTAAAATTGTCAGGCTGCTGAAGAAAAAGCTATGATGATAATAATTAAACATACCTAAATATGCTTGCAGCTTGGTTTAGAGAGCTGAAACTTGTATAATTATTCTGATTTAGTCTGCCACGGGCAAAATGCTTTTCTTTCATCCTGTACAGGAGCTTTTCTGTTTATGGCATTAAAAAGAATTGACTTTTTTTTTTTGTGTAAAGCCAAACCTTCTGTTTCTTGTCTTAATTCTTTCTTAAATTTCTGGCACAACATTTTCCTGTCACTTCTGCCTTTGAGTGCTGCAAATCTCTATCTGGTTACCTCTACAAAATTCATGCTGCTGATAATATTCTGCATGTCAACCAAATACATGGTTAGCCCTTCATTACCAATACAGGTAAGAGCAAATGTCTTCCAAAAATCCTTCAGTTTCTTCCAAATTTGGTATACAACTTCAAAAATTCCATAGGATTCTTATGCAGCTTTCTCATTTGAACAAATTTTTCATATTAGATTCATCCTTGTCTTAGGGGATAGTTAGTTCAAAGTAATAATAGAGGAATTGGGAAATATTCTTTATATTATTTATTAGATAACTCACTAGGCATTTTCATACATTAGAATTCAGCTTTGGGTAGCAAAAAAAAGAAATCACTGACTTGCAAAGTAATCAAAGTGTGTGTGATTGTAATTTAGAGACTATTTAAACCAGGAGAACAACCATTCTGGCAGGGTTTCATTCTAAAAGAGGGTTTTGAGGAGATTTTGAAGAAAAAAGAGAAAAAGAAAATTATAGGGATTGAATAAAAGTATTTTCTGCATAGTGTGTGGGATAAATACTCATCTCATGGATGCCAATAGCATATTTGCAATTAATATTCCAGTACAGCAATTGTAATTTAATTGGTGAATAACAACTGCAAGCCTCAAGGTGAACTTGGAAGCTGCAGCCTTCTGACTGATACAGAGCCTACAACCAGTTCTGGTTGCGTGCTGTGGTCTTATTGCTGGGAGTATATGAACATAAAAAATATATTTAAAGCATTTTGAAAGAGATATTTTAATCATTTAACATTTCCACATCTGCACATAGTAGCAATGTCCAAAGGCAATATTTGTGCTTGGTGTTCCACTGTGCCAGACCTTTGAAAACATTTGTGATCTCAAAATCTAATGTATATAATTCTTAAAAATAAAAAAAATAAAATAAAAAAAAGAAAATCAAAATCTATTTTATATAATTCCTAAATCAGTGGGCAGCTGGGACATTACCCATGGAAGCTAAACAGAGGTGGTTGACACTGTACTCAGTGAAAGGATAAATGCTGAGATTTAAACCAATTTGGGAAGTTGTTTCAGATACACGCAGAATTCATGTGCAAACAGGAACTTAGGGCTTGAAAAATTAGTTGGAGATACTTTCCTTCCCTATTTCACTCCCAACTTTAGAACTTTTCCTTTCCTGGGATACTACAAAGATCCAAACAATGTTAAAAGTTTCACTCCTTACTTTCATTGATCCATTCAAGTAAAGAAAATGCAGATCACTACACTCAGGCAGTGGAAGTTAAGATGTTGCTCTGTCCTACACACAAATATAGGAAGAATGTACCTTTCACCCCAACTAGATTTTAATTCAGATTTAAAACAATCAAAGAATAACATGGAAAATCAAAAGTTGAGCCTTTCCAGGAGAAATCCATTTGCTTCCTCTCTGCTGTGGTGTAAGCAAAATGGTTTCTGTCTCCACATTCATTGGGAAATTATCAGACACATAATTTGCCCTCTATAGAGAAAGCAACAATATTACAGGATGGGTTTAGCTTAATAGTGAATGAGGAATTGAATCTATTGAAAAGAAATCCTTGAAAAATCTTAAAATAATTAACAAGATTCTGATGTAACCTGAAATGTAACTAAAACTTCTTAAATGTATGGACAGGATACTGTGGTGTGCATCAGCTGTGGGCAGGGGTTTAGGTAAGTTGCACCAAATTTTCACTCTGCCACTCTTGCCTTTATGGTATGTCTTAATTGGATTGAGGTGCCAAGTAATTAAATGAGCCTCCATAGCCTCTGGGTTGTGTGCTGCCTGCTGTACAAAAATGGCATCACCTGGAGCACCTGCTCTCGTTTCAAAATTAGAGGAAACACTGCTTTTGAAAGAATCTATTAAATGAGCAGAACACAAGTGACTTGCAGAGGATAAAAGGTCACTTTTAAAATGAGAAGTTTTCCCTCTCATATTTTACCCTGTTGAATCTCAAGTACCACTGGGGTAAAATTTTGAAAGTAACTCGGGATTAACTGAAATAAACTAATATTCCTAGTCTAATTTAGGACTATTTTCAAACAAATTGTACCCACAAGTGAAACCAGCTTTCCCAAATCATCTAGCTCATATTCAAAAAAACTGGAAGTCTTGTTTGGTGCTGAATGCCTGACAGTCAGGGGCAGACACTGCATATCTACTTACTCTGACTTTTGATGGAAATGTCAGACAGTGCTTTTAGGGCTGAGTTTAGGATCCAAAATCCCATAAGTGTGTGTCTTTAGTGATCCAGAGTTTGTTTTATATAGCAATTTCACCTAACATTTACTCACCTGATGAGCAGCTTTTCTTCCTCACTGTTTACTCTGCTAGCCTAAATAAGCAAAGCCCTCCAGCTCTTCTTATGACAGATCTATTTCTGTGACCTGGTCCAGGGTCCAGTCTGAATTCATAATCTTTGAGATGTGTGATAGCTCAGACGAGGTCTCACCTGTGTCTTGAAAAAAAGTATTTTTATTTATTCATCTCCTTGTTGTTTGCTGGAAAGGCTGAGAAAGGGTGAGGATTGCAATTATTTTTTCTATGCTTCATTATTTTTGGGACTCTTTTGTGTGTTGTGGCTAATATGTTTTTATCTTACTCTTCCTCAGCAATTCCTCTCAAGTTGCTCACTGCAAACATTCTGGTTATTGGTCCTCAAGGCCACGACCTTGCACTTTAATTTAGTTCCATTTCTAGTGCTGCTTTCCTTGAAGTCATCTGGATTGTGTGCCACTGTCTTGTGATCCTTCTCTTCACTAATCCCTCCCAAATCTGAGCCATCAAGAAATCTTCCACATTTTTTTTTTTTGGTACTTTAATGGCTGAATAAAAATTTAAGAAATGGAGTAAAATTGGGAAAGTCCCTCTAGTTAATCCCATTGCCATGGCCCCTTTATTCTCACTCGGAGTGTGACTCAGTAGACAATATCGTTTTACTGTACTTTCCACTTTACTTCTACCTTGTCAACCTTGGCTGCTTTTTTCACTCTCACACTTAACCAGTCTCTTCTGTTGAAAACAGAAACTCATGTGATTTGCTTCCAGGTCAAACCTAGATTATCTTTCATCTCCAATCCACCCTCTTTTCTTAGCAGCAAGCAGCTGCTTTCCTGGTATTCGATTTCTTTATTTCTTTATTTCTTTTTCTACAGGATGTGACTCATTTAGATTTTTGCAGCTTTCAATTTATCCCTATTTCTAGACTTAAGACCGAGTACTATTTTTTTCTTGTTGTTGGTAAATATTCTGTGGAAGCTTTTATTATTTTTGTTTATAGTTTTCATTCACTCAAGGTATCACTTTCCTATTTGCTTAGTGTTTCCAGCCCTTAAAGTATCCATTGCTAGATCACATGGTTGAAAGAATATTGTTCTTTATTATTCTATATCACTAGACAGAAAAAGCAATAATTTTTTGCTTATTATTTGTAGCTGTTTTCCCATAGGGAATGCCTGGTACGGTGTCATACAACTGACACTAGATCTTTTCTAAACCATTGATGGGGTTTCTTCCTGTGCTTTAGTCTATCACACAATGCCAAAGGTAAAATTTCTCATTTAATCTTATTAGTAGTGCCAGGGGATTAATGTCAGGTGGCACTTGTGGTGACAGTGAAAAGATTAAAAAATAATTCCATTAAACTTGTCTCCTGCATTTGATATTTGAACCATTAATAAGAGCGATTACCTTCTTTGTAGGCCGGGAAAAAATAAGCTCAGCATAATTGTCTTACTAACCAAAGGCCTCCTTACTTCTAATACAGTAAAGATTATATTTCATAAAGATCTCTGATTAAGACATTCACTGAGAGTTTAGTCACATTAGGCTAATGGGAAAGATCAACATAATACTTCCTTCATTTTCTGATGATGAACATTATAGGTTTTCTGAAAGTACAGAAAACATGCTTAAAATATACTCTCTTTTCAAATTCCATGTTTCCATATAGTTTGGATTGTTATTTCTTCTGCCCAATTAATCACAAGGGAGAAGTCAAAAATAAAAATGAATACAATAAAAGAGAAAAAAAAATTTACAAAAAGATTCCTATTGATTTTTTTTTCTTTAGTAATTTAGCTACATTCTCATTTCTCCATTGCAAGAAAAAGTAGAAGCTTAGAGATCCTCCTGCAGCTCTCAGGCATTACATGCAGGTTGACAGCTGGGAGTAATTTATTATCATTTTTGTATATTGAAAATGAAGCAGAGGTGCATGGTTTGTGCAATGAAGTAGGCCCTAGTTTCAGTGTTTCCCTCACATTTGTGCTTCTAAAAGAGGAGCAGAAAGATTCTCTCGATTTTAAAGATGTGACCAGCACAATAATGTTCTGTATGTGCCCAGTTTTCAAATACTTTGGCCCCAGTTTTGCTGCATATCTCCATCAGGATTTTTTGGTGGGTTTCCTTCAGTTGACTCCAGACTCTGAATCATTGAGTCTTTAAGCAGAAGCCCATGTGAGTAAAGGAGTTCTCCCATTTTTATATTCTTATAATTAATCATAATCTATTTAAAAATAGGTACTCTGTGCTACCATAGTAAGGGCCAGTGATAGTAAACACTACTTTTGAAAGTGTCTACATTTCTAAAAATCTCTTCTGTGATAGAATTTTAGAAATGATTAACAAATGCTGAACTCCAGTTCTAAATATTTAGTAGCATATTATATTTTTGCCTGAATAAAAGTCAACCCATGACAGTTCTTTGATTCATCATCAGAATTTTCTTGGGAACCCTCATTGCCTGAGGAAGACTTAAATTCATAACAGAGTCAGCACAAGGTTAGCTGCCAGCCTTCTTCCTTCTCTGTTGCAAAGAAAATGTTATTTCATCATTGTTTAGGAGAGACTAATGAACTGGCACAGACATTAATTTCGCATCTTTTTTTTATGCTTCTATTGAAGAATGAGTAAGGAAAAAATAGGGGTTTTATTTTCACGCAGTATAACACAGGAAAACTTCCAGCAAATAACTTCTGATTTTTTTTTCCTTTAATCCATCAGATTCTAGGCAGAGTTTCTAGATAAACATTTCAGCTGCATTTTATCTCTCTTTTACCAGAACATCTGTTTCTGAGTTCTCAGCAGGTGTTTTGTTTACCCTGTGTTCTGGCCCGACTGCCTAGGCAAGAGTCTGCATCCCAAAGAATTTACGTAACTGAAACTTAGACTGATGTGATAGTGGAGACAGATATCACAAACCTTTTATTGTTGTTTGTTCCTGTTTTAAAACCAAAGTCATTAATTTGCATTTGCAGTTATTTATGTCGCTATCTTCCTGAAATATGCACTATCTGAGTGTATTGGAAGGAATGCTTGGGGAAATACTAGAGAAGGGGGAGAAAACCCCACAATGGATTCAAACAACTGAAGCTGGAGGGAGATGTAAAAGAAAACAATGGATCCATCCACGTCTAAACAAGGGCAAGGGGATCCATTAGAGAGGCTGGAAAACCTGTACAGAGCAGGAAAGTCTCCTGAATACAGGATAAGAAGGGCCAGAATTATTTACTATGACTCTGTTGGACAGCAGTTTACATTAGAAAATACAACGAGATCGACTGGAAATGCAGTGCTGAAGTGTTTGCCTCCATGAGGAGAAGTACACCAAGTAGCTCTTATGTTCAAACCAATTTTGTAATTTGAGATTTCATGGGCTTTGTAAAACCAACAGCTCATACCTTTAGAAATTCAGTAAGAGGGAATGCATAATGGATAAATTACTGGGAATGCATAATGGATAAATTACTGGCTAATTCTGACTAGGGGAAATGTGAAGGAAATCTGTTGTGCTCTACCTTGCTTCACCTTTGTTCTTATAGCGTGATGTGAAAGCAAGTGCAAGCACATATTGTTTGAGATTCATTGAAAATAACCTGAGTAGAAAGAAAATAAAGTAAAAAAAGGTCATTCTCAGTTTTTCTGAAAATCTGAAAAGCTTGTCTTTGAGGAGGATGCTGATGGTGTTTCTGGTAATTGTTCGTATAAACCTTTTCAGAAATTTAAACATCTCTTACTTAAACTACTATTAACATTAGGAAAGTGTTCAGAATTTTATTCCTTCTTTAATTTTCTGTGTCAGTGTTTCAATGGCTGGTTTTTTATCCTTTGGTGGTAATGTGGACACTGGCATTTACTTGTTCTGGCTGTTATTCCCTCCTTATGTTTACCCTTCTTGCTCATTTATTTTTATAGAAAATGTTATATTGTCGCAACATCAGTCTTGGTTTTGCCAGGTTCTGCAAACCACACTACTTCGATATAATTTGTGAAGTAGATAATGCACTCCTATGCTCATAGCAATTGCTTTTTTCAGTCTGTATTCCAATTTGAAGTCATATTTTTGAACACAGGAGACCCAAGAAATATTTCTGACGTCCAGATGTGCTGTTTGAATGATATCTCACCTCTGACTTATACAAGAGTATTGATCTTTCTTACCTCTTCTAGAAATATTTTGTCTGACAAATTCAATATCCTTTTCCAAAGCAGACTTAGACTGATGATTCACAGTCACATAGACAAAGAATATCCGTGATTTGCTGCAGATGAGCACTGGCTTTTTTTACAGGAATTTTCTCAGTTCTGAAATGCATGATAGTGTACTCTATATTAATGCCATTTTAGTCCATTTTCTATATCCTAAATCAAGTTTGTCAATCCTTCTTGATTTTCTAATCCTCTGTATTGAAAACACTTTCTCAAAACCATTTTTATTAGCACCCTTGTCTTTGGGGCATTATCAGTGTAAATATTTAAAAAAATTAGGCCTACAGTGCCCCCTGAATAACCTGTTCAACAATAGTTCTTCAGGCTGAGCAGCTGACCTTGCAGTGCAATCTCTTTTCCCTTCTCCTTTTAACCAGAAATCTCAGTTTTGTTAGGCAGAGCATGTGCCTAGCTTCATGCACTGGGCTATGTGACTGATGTCAAATTAAACCTAAACCACTTCAGAATTTTCCTAGAACTTAACATCTATTTTGAGTCTGTGTTTCCAGTGTAAAAAAACCAGCATCAGTGAAAGAGAATTTGCTTCAAAAATTTGGTATTAATATTTGGTGGAATAAGAAGACAAGATAAGGTGAATTATGACAAAAATATGGAAGTACAGATGTCAGGGATCACGAGTCTGAGTTTTGTGCTCAGACAGCTGATATTGTGAGTGATCTGGTGCTACTCCAGTTCTGAGAAGCCTGCTCCACCTGCACGCCCATGGCAAGGTGGCCTGCGCAGTGGGTAAGGACAGGGCTGTGGTGTGGTCTACCTGGACTCTAAGAGAAACTTGGGCACTGTTGCTCACAGCATTCTCCTGGAGAAGCTGGGAGCCCATGGCTGGGACAGGTGCACTGTTTGCTGGCTGAAAACTGGCCAGGCCCGGAGAGTGGTGGTGAAGGGAGTTAAACCCAGCTGGTGGCCAGTCACAAGTGGGGTTCTCCAGGCCTCAGTACCAGCCCTGTTTGGTATCTCAGCTGATGATCTGCATGAGGGTGTTGAGTGCTGGTCTGCTGGAGGGCAGGAAGGCTCTGCAGAGGGATCTGGACAGGCTGGATCCATGAGCCAAAGCCAGTTTTGAGGTTCAACAAGCCAAGTGCTGGGTCCTGCACCTGAGTCACAACAACCCCATGTAATGCTCCGAGCTGGGGTGAGAGTGTGCCCAGGTGGCCAAGAAGGCCAAGGGCACCCTGGCCTGTGTCAGCAATGGAGGGGTAGCAGGAGCAGGGAAGGGATCATTGCCCTGTCTTCCACACTGCTGAGGCTACACCTCAAACCCTGTGTTCAGTTCTGGGCTCCTCACCACAAGAAAGGTTTTAAGGCATTGGAGCATATCCAGAGAAAGGCAACAGAGCTGAGGAAGGGTCTGGAGCACAAGAGTGATGAGGGGGACTGGGGGTGCTTAGCCTGGAGAAAGATAGGCTGTAGACAGGTGGGGATCAGTCTCTTCTCCCAGGTAACAAATTATGGAATAGGAAAAAATGGCCTAATGGATGTATCAGGGAAGATTTGTATTAGATATTAGGAAAAATGTCTGGACTTAAAAGATTGTCAGCCATTGGAACAGGCTGACCAGGGAAGTGGTGGAGTCACCATTCCTGGAGGTATTTAGAACTGTGTAGTTGTGGCACTTGGGGATGTGGTTTTAAGTGGTGGACCTGGCAGTGACAGGTGAACAGTTGGACTCAGTGATCTTAAAGGTTTCTTCCAACCTAAATGATTCTATTCTATTCTCTTTTGGTCACATTTACAGAAAGCATATTCCTGAGCTTTGTCAGCCTGTTTATTAGAAGTTCATATTTCTCCAACACTAATAAAGTTTATTTTCTAGATGTTGTGCAGTGTATTGATTAGTCTGCAAGAGCAGTTATTTATTTCTTTAGCTAGAGTAGAAGGAAGTGATATATAGAAATATTATTCACTAAGACTAGTCTTGTAAGCTTAATATTGTCTTTTTTTACAGCTGATCTTTTCTTTGTTTTTAAGTCCATTGAGTTTGATATGTTTGACTGTGTTGTTTTGTTGTATTTCATGTAAACAGAAATAGCTAATGTAAGTCATTATGATTATATACACAGCATGGTAAAGAGGGAAGAAAAAGATAGCAGGTAATGAGCTTTTCATGAGGTGTGGTTGCCCAAGGTTGCTTAATTCAGGCCAGAAGTGTGCCTGTGCACCGGGCAGGTGTGTGTGACCTGGAGTCACACTGCCCTAGATCTGGTTTGCTTGTGTAAATTTCCACTGAACTTCTGCTGTGCCACTGCTCACTGCAGGCTGCTGAACTCTGGGAAATAGCAAAAAAAGAGAAGTGCATTCATTGAAAAAGAGAGGCTCTTAGGAATGCAAAGATCTAAATGGCATCCATAGTAAGCCAGCTTCCTCTAGCCAAATATCCCACACCTGGCTGCAGCCAAGAGAGAAGTACAAAAAGTAAAGGAGCAGCATGATGCTTTGCCCAAACATTCCATCATCAGACTCTAAATTTTCCTTCTCCGAGAGCAACCAATTTGTAGCCTTTTGTTTCCTTGCTGAATGGAGGCTGTAGCCTCCTCTGAAACATCCTGGCAGCACGAGATGCTCTGAAGTTCTCTTACTTTCCTGGGATAACTTCTCTTGTAATTCAGGAATTGACATTCCTAAACAAGCTCATCTGCAAGGTATAGCAAAACCAAAAATTAGCTGCAAGAGAAATTCAGCCTTGGCTCTCATAATCCTGTTTGTATGGAGTTTCTTCAAAGTCTGATGTGGATCACCACTGAGTGTTTTTTTGGGGAAGATCTACAGGGGATAAAAATCAAGGGAAGGCATCATGGAAATCTCATGCAGTGCAGGAAAATAGCTTTCCAAACTGTTTGTAAGCTCCAGTAATTTCGTGTTGTGAAGTTGATCTAAGTGAAGATGGGAGCTGAGGTTTTACGGATACCCTTGATTCAAGCTCTCAGATCTTCAAATTAGAAGACATAACAGCTATTCCTTCCCACTATTTCTGCCAAGAGTCTGAACCTGATTAATTTTCTTTTAATGTAAATGGTTTTCTTTTTAGGAATAAGAATCTACAAGGTTATGGCTGAAATTCTAAAAAGAAAAAGAATTACTACTTAAGGAGCTAAATTCCTACTGAAGAAGGTAGTTTTGACCTTTGAAAGCAAGAGCTGGCTACTTTTTTGCAGTGCCCCAGCTTTGATATTATTTCTCTAAGGCCATCTGTATCCATACATTTTACTACTACTACTACTACTACTACTACTACTACTACTACTACTACTACTACTAATCATCCTCATCATCATCTTAACAACAATAATTAAAAAACCTATTTGTTTGACATATTAATTTAGAATTTTTGATCTAAAAGTTAAATAGTACTATTTGAAAAGTAAAAAAGGAATTTTTTGGTTCCTATTTCTTCAACATTTCCAGAATTATTCTACAGTTGCCCTGTCAGGAAGAAAAATGACAGTGACACCAGAAATGAACTTTAGGGAGTCTCTTCATTTCACAGGAACTGTCATTTCCTGTCCTTACCTAAACTTTCTAGAGGCCAGCTTGATTCTGCTCCGATGAAAGAGCAATTAGAACTTATTAAAAATACTTGGAATCTATTTTTTAATCCATCTCAAATTATGCCTCACTCTTCTCAGGTTGGATGGGATAACAGTTTCCACATTATAGGCAACTGAGGATAAAGCACTTTTTTTAAGCACTCCAGGATTTTGGGGTATTTTCTCAGTTGTTGGTACAAAACCAGCCTGCTGGTTTATTGCCAGTAGCCAAAATTGAAGCCACTCCAGTTTCAAGGCTGTATCTTTATTCAGGTGTTGATGCACCTGTGCTGCTTGCACTTGTCAGTGAGTTCATCCTCTCAGGGCTGCCTAAGCATGCTCCTGATTCTTTGAGGTGAAAAAAATGAAGTTTTGAGAAATTAGAGACAACAGTATGCATTTTCAATGCTTTTGTCTGTTAGGGATGATTTGAAGGCTGAGTTGTTACTGTGTCTTACGTTGTCTCATATGCAAGGTTTAACACTTCGATTGGCACAGAGGCTTTAAGTTAAGAAACTTAAAAGCTAAGTAGGAAAGATTATGCTGTTCCATGAATATCAAATGAAGTGTGACAGGGATGCACACTATTTTTTAAATTGCATGTAGTTAATTTGTTAATTACAGTCAGAAACAATGTTGCTAACTTAGTTTAAAATCCCCAAATAAATCTGGGATTTGCAGCTAAAATTTAATGTATGATATTTGTAAACATCCCGCTGACAAGAAAATCTGCAGGATGTGGCCCAGAATTGAAGCAGGACTTGTTTCCCAGGCTGTGTGGAATAGTTCTTAGCAATTACACAGAAGATAACACCTCGAAGTGTTATCCAAGAACAGTTTATATAAACAATTACCACTGTGCTAGGGGTGGGCAGACGAAGGAGTGAACTTTCCACAAGCAGTTTAGAGTCTGATATAGGTAAAACCTCACACAGGTGTAATGTGAAACAATTTAAAATAATAAAAAAAAAAGAGTAAAGAAAAGTAGAAGCTTTCTAACTCTGTGTTAGTCTCAGTTTAATCCTGCTTGAGAATTGGTCAAGTAACAGAGGAGCACCTGATCTTTCTCAGCTTTCTCTAGGCCATGAAACTGCATGGAGGGTCTGGTTTGCAGGCAGCACCATATTGTAATGAATTTAATCTGATGCATGCAAATAAAGATAGCCAAGGACCACCTAAAGACTCGAAATTTGGATTTATTTCTGAATTGATACAGTACTGCATAGCCCTCAGAGAAGTTTTCAATTATTTCTTTACTCTGCTCTTAGTGAACCTTTGTTCTTAGCTATCCTAACATTCACCCTTTGTGGTGACCTCAGCCCTCAGTTAAGTCATCCCTGACTTTGCTGGGTAATTTCTACAGGAAGTACTGAGTTTTTCTTACTTTCTGATTTAATACATATGTCTTTCAGCAGCATTTTTTTTTGTTGGAAGTCAAAGTGTGAATGAATAAAAAAAGCCTGCAGCAGTATAAGGAAGTATTACATCTTGCCATGTGGTAATTTGGGAAGGGAGTCATGAGCACTGTTATTTGAGATTCCTATGATTCCACTTTACAATTCTACAACCTAATGAAACAATCTTTCTCTTATGTTTCATTTACATTAATCAGTTCCCCTGGTTCTTTCATGCTTTGTCTCCTGCAGTCCCCTTTGCCATGGCAAAAACTTCCAGGAAGTGTCTGCATGATTATCATATTTACCATCTAGGAGTTCTGTGTCAAGATGTCTTAAACAGTTTAATTTCATTAGTAAACTTATGCACAGTGAGTACAGCTTAGTATTTTAATAGCTGCCCTGCTGTTCCAGAACCTACTTGTGCAATGGTTGTATTGTCAAGCTTTTTAATAATGAATTAATGCTATTATTAACTTTAAATCCACTTTTGTTTTTCACATTTGAGTTCGACCACACAGAGGTGTCATCTTTAGCTCAGTTTATTAAAATTGTAGCATATTTGTAAGGATTTTAAATAAATAGAAAAGGAAGCTTTTAAAAGTGTTTAGTACTTTTGAAATACAGAAATATTAAAGGAATCAAGTTGTGCGTGCATCACTACTAGACCCTACAGGTGAACTAATGAAAGCAGGATTGTACTTTGTATGAAATAATCCCTCCCAAAGGAAAAGCTGTTGAGAATGTCCAGAGAACAGCTACTTCAAGAGAGATACAATGAGATATGCAGAGAACTGTTCAGTTAGAAAGGGTTTTCCTATGTACTAGAAACCAGGACCAGGAAAAATGTGGCTTTTCCGCATATAAGACAGACCTAAATTTATTGCCTTTCCATTCAGTGGTTAGAAAAGGGTTTCTGCCTTGAAGTTTACTGATATTTCAAAATTAGAAAAATGTTCATACCACAAGACCTCTAATTTCAGGCAGACAGTTGAAAGAGTTACATGACTCATGTCAGGCATATCCTGATTCTTTTCCAAAGCCAGATCCCAGGCAAAGATGAATATATTTTCTGCAACAGATTGAGTAAAAGATGGTACTTTTGGTCAACATAAATTCAGTGGTCTTGCTTTACTTAAGTTTCCTAATGACCTGCTTTTGACTTGAGAAAGAAAAAAAATCCATGCTGATTTATTCTTTGTGAAAGCTGGCATGTCAAAGCTCAAATGCAGGTGGCTGCCACTGTCTTCTCAGTAAAAGTCCGGCTTACAACCCTTAATTTCACATATTTTAATTGCCAATATTAAAAAATGCCTATTTCTAAGTGATTTGGGGATTTTTATATTTATTCTTTTATTATAGTCTGTTAAGGTGATCCAGTGAGCACAGTGAAGAAATAAAAGAACACACTAAAATTAAGTCTATGCAGAGAACAATTTATTTCTTGGTTTTGGTAAGAGCAAAATGAATTTTCAAACTAATCAAGACTATGTGGTCTGGGACTAGAGAAATGAGGGAAGGGATTTTCTTAAGCAATATACTTAGCAAAAGGTTAGAGATGAAGTAGTAGAGCTGAACAGCAATGACTTTTATGGTAGATCAACAAAAATTACTGTTAATTAGGAAGAGGAGAACTCCATGAAAACAACATTACTTTAATCTGTTTTCATATTCAGAGTTATGGTAGCGTGTTATAAATTTTCATTACAGTTTTATTTCTTTGCCATTATACCTGTACTTCAATTACCATTCCTTGCTGCTGTTTAGACATCCAACTTGAGCACCGCTGTGCTGCGTAGCTACTGCTCATGCTTCCTTGTTTTCCCCTGTGAAAGAGCATTCTTTCTAATTAAAAATAAGGTGCTGAAATTGCTGTAAAACCTAAAACATTTTTCTTAGGTACAGCCAACAGTGCCTATGCCCTAGGTCTTGTGCTTTTGGAACTGAGAAACCACGGATGGCACAATGAGTATTTCAGGAGGAGAAGTCCTTCAGATTTTCTTCCTTTCAAAGACATGTGTCCTGTAGAAGAGATGGCATTTGTGGTGTGCTCTTTGGCTGCCCTTTTCACTGTGAGGGTGAGAAACGAGCCCTCTGAGTGTTTAAATAAGCTTTGGTGGCCTCTGCTGTGCTATTTTATTGCACCATTTACCAAACACGAGGTGGCTGCAGCTGCCTGTCTCTTTAGATGGCTCCCTTGGAGATTGGCCTTCATTACCTGAGCCGGGGGGAGAGGGGGACAAACGGGTGTGCTGAACTTCATTGTTATTGTTATTGAGGACAGTCAAACAGGGGCAGCTCAGCTAAAAAAGGATATCAAGAAGGTTAAGAGCAGTGTAATTTCTGGTTAAAGGCAGGGGAAGCAGAAAGTGAGGCTGCGGGCCGGAGGGCTGTGCAGTGGAGAGGGACAATGGAGGACAACTCTGTGAGGGTGATGAGCCGACCCTGTGCCTCCTGCAGGGCTTCACCTTTCCTAAAATGCAGCCCCAAATGCCACATACCTGGTTTTCAACTCCCCCCTCCTTTTTTTTTTTTTCCTTTTTTTTTTAGTGCTGGTTATGTTTTGAGAATTTCTCAGGGAAATCAACACAAAAAGCGCAAGATACTTCCCCCTCCCATATGAAGTTTACCTTTTGTGTCTGAGTTGTGGTGAGGATAATTCAGCATTTTCTGTTACTGCTGCTCCCATCTGTCCTTTTTTCCTCTTTAGCAAACTTCCAACGGAAGCTGGATGCTTGCATTCTTCAGAAAATGCTGAAATTTGTGATCATCAAAAAGATCTTTGTAGCCCGCTAAGAAGGGTTTAAAGTAGCTTTAGTCTAGTGTTTAAAGCAGGTTTAATTTTTGATAAATATTTGGACCTTACAAAAGTTAAGAAGTGTTAAAATATTTATTTGGTTGTATTTAACAGCTTAATTTATATTTTAATTCATTAAGTCCGAATTCTTGTGTTATTCACTATGATTATTTAAATAAAATGAATGCTCAGGAAAATCTCAGGGCAAGTTTCTGCAGCTTGCTCTGTAATCCTGAAGCTGCTTGTTTCAAATCATCCATGACAGAGTCAAAAGCTGCTCTAACTTATCTGCAGGGTTAATCCTCTGGGAGAGACACCTGAGCTAGCCCCAGCACTGGAGAGGGTGCTCGCCCTGCCCTGTGGAACCCGGGGCTTTCTCCCTCTCCACAACCAGGTTTAGAGAAACAGCGTTATGAGTATAAAGTGACCAGCTTTGCTTCCTGACAATTATAGAATACTCAGCATTGCTGACTTTGTCTCTTGAAAACATTATGCTCTATTCCGATGCAGCTGAAATCAAATGAGAGAAGGGTCCATTGGGGTTCTTTATTTTATTTATGGGCCTGTTTTTATTCCAAAGAGCAGAGAGAGCAATGCCATTTGCAGAGCTTTGATCTGGGACCCTGGCTGTGGTCGGGCAGGGTTGGATTAGACTCCATGCTTATTTTACCTCCCAGCTGAGATAATATCTGTAGCACTTCAACAGAGGAGGGGAAATGACAAAGTCTGTGATCCACAAGGACCTTGGAAAGGTATATTCCATTCCTTTATCATTTTGAAGGTTTCCTTTGCACATGCACCCTTCCACTCCCTCCATTCCTGTGGTTTTTTGTGTCTATCAAAACCACAATCTGTTTTCCATATCCTGATTTCTTTTTCCTTTGTACTGAATATATTTGTTGTACTGATGATTCTCATGCTTCCTTTTTGCTAGCTTTTGCGTTCAGGAAGCAGAAATGTGCCCTGATCCTTCATTAATTATTTTAGTGCTATTCTAGTGGTCATACAGAGATCTTGAGCTTCTGATGTGATGAAGCTCAGCTGCAATACATTTTCCTGCTCCCCCACATCTTGAACTGTTCTATGGGCATGCTGGCCTCTGTGAGGGGCTGAGTAGCTGAAAGAATTTCCTCAGCAAAGTCAGGTCATAAGCATCCCCGGGGAAGCCCTTTCTGGCATGTTAGATTGTCAGGGACAGAAGTGTGCTTCCTCTTTGCTAGTGAAATATTTGCAAGCAAGATTTGCTGCTTGGTTTGCTGCCTTTTTTTTTTTTTTTTTTTTTTTTGGTAAGAGTGATTTTAGTCTCTAAATCTAATCCTGTGGGGTTTTTTAATTTGCAGTCAATGTAAGCTTGCTTGTCCTCTTTCTTGCAAGTCTATTTAAAGCCAAAGTCTATTTAAAGCGGAAGAAGGTCAATAATGTGGTTTGGGATGTGAGAATAGGTGTTTTAGACTAAAAAAAAGCCAGCTCTCTAATTCAAATAGTGCCTGGGGATAGACTTCTCACAACACATGTTACTCCAAAGAGAATGTACACCATTAGTAGTTTTAGTGGTTGAATTAGTAGACTGACTGTATTTCCTATGCAGTGAACTCAATTATGTGCTGGAATGTGCATTGTGCTTTGAAAGCCAATTTGGTTCTACAGTAAAACAATTTGAGAGATATGTTTCACTTGCATCAGGTTTCTTTGTGCTGCCATATATACATTTTAAGATTCCTTTTTTATTTTCTTTAGCCCAATTAATGTAAATTAATTTAGTTCCACTACAGTTGCAACAACTGTATGGAATCCCACTGTTTAGAAGTTCACTGCTGTCAGGGAGGCCCTGCAAGGGGAACCTTGACAATTTGGAGAACAGAACTCTCTGTCTAGAAGTCATGGATTTTCTGCAGTGTGTCAAAGTAGTGGATGGATCTTTAAAAGCATCACGTTTATTATAGGTGCTCTGGAAATTTTGTCTTTGTAAGGTTTCTGATTAATTTAGGTATGGTGGGTCAAAAATATTACTTGCAAACTTTGTGAGACAACGCAGCAATAAGGAGAGTAGTTTATGAATATTCAGATGTCAGTTCTATTATGTTGTTACTCAGACTAAAGAATTAGCTATTGTTTAGCAAATTTTGAAGATTTTATAATTGGAATGTATTTATAAACATGCAGTTTCCTGACATCTGTTCAAAGGAATAGTTAATTTTTATAGAAAAATTGCACATAATACAGGTGCAAAACTCACAGAAAGTGGTTCCTTGTTTGCTGAAACTCATCAGATATGAAAATGGCCTGAAATTAATCAGCTGCACTGTTTTGGACATCCCCAAGCATGTTATCTTTCAGGACCACTCAGTTTCTTCTGTTGTGTAGCTTTGGTTGCTAAAGCACAGTTCTTTCATGCATGGATACTTTGTCTGGTAAAGCAAATGAGATCTTGGGCTGTAAACTTTGTGCTATCACTTAACTCCTACCTTTGTCTGGAGTAGCATTTCCTCTCCTAGAGCCCCAGTTACTCATCCATGTTCCACTGATTTCCTGGCTGGTCCTTCAGCTCGGTGAGGTGCATTGCCCAGGCAGTGCTGTCCCTCACTGAGAATCTGGGCATCACTCACAGAACACAGCTCATGGGACAAGGGTGTTTTGGAGGGTATTTATTGAAAGTTTGGCTTGCATTCAGTCACCCCAATACATGGCTGAGTTTTCAAAATAATCTGTTTGGGCTTGGTTTTGTAACCTGGAGCCAAGGGTGTGTGACTGCTCTCCTGTGCTGGCACACAGCCTACCAGTAATCCCTGGTTTTTCCTGCTGTGCCAGAGAAGAGGGAGATATTGGTCTAAACTTGAGTCTGTCCATGTGTGTGATGACACTGTGCTGAATTATTTGGATGATAAACCTTCACTTGTGTGTCTAAACGAGCTGTGAATTCTTCTGAAAATGTGACTGCAGAGTCTGGTGTTCAAAGAAAGGGTACAACACTTCCAGTTGGTGCTGGTCACTTCCACAGGGCCAGTGCTGAATAACTGGCCTGTGGCAAAACGCAATGAACCTTTTGACTATTAAGGAGGATTAAATATTAGATTACTACATAGCGTAGAATATTGTGGTAAAACAAAAGCATGCCTTTCACAAGTAAATGGCTGAATGTAGGACAGTTTTCCTGGTAGTTTTTCTGTGATTGTGGGACATAGAGAAAAATTTTTAACTGTGCACTGAAATGACTGGGACACTTCCAGTGCATTGGAAATCACATTTTTTTTTTACCTCAATATAATAATAAAAGCTGAAGCAATCACTGAGAAGCAGATTTATATGGTTCATGGCAGGGGGTGGGGGGGGATGAGGTATGTTTGTTTCCCTTAAGAAATGGAGGTACCAATCTCTCACACATGAAGTCCCTCTATATCAATTTGGTGGGTTACTTTTTATCTTGATTGAAACTGTGACAAGGATCCTGAAAAGAGATAAACATTACGCTTAATTTTTTCATTTTAAAAAGCTATTTTAGCTACCTAATCTGCATAATTTGGTCTCTATACTAAGTCTTTTCAAATGATGCAGAGATCATCTATGTGTTTTGAAGGAGGACTGAGGTTTTATCTTCAAAAGAACTCAGACATTTAACACCTATTTTCTTGTTTATTGCCTTTTCTGACATAACTTGCCTTGGAATGTCTTTAGAGAGCAACGACATCTATATCCAGTCAGTCCTGTCATCTTTCTACTGCTTTTTCAACAAAACTCTGAGGTGGAAATATGTTTCTACAAAACAGTTGAGAAGTGGTTTCTGTATAAAGGACACAGCTCATCTGTGTAGAGCTGGAATCCTGCTTGCTCTTGCATTTCATAGATTAATGGTACCACTTTAAAGATTTGTGTTTTAGAAAGAAATTACATATAAATCTAAAAAACCTGAGTCCCTCCAAAACCTCAAATGAATTAGGAAAGAGTTCAACTGTATATAACCATTTGCTGTGCAGATAGATATTCAGTTCTAATTATGAAATATTAGCTTAATCCTGTGCAGATCAAATGTGGCAGTTAATTTCCCTAGTACAACATTAGAAAAAAATACCCAGCAAATCCATACAAATGAGTTTTCTTTTAAGTAAGCATTTTTTCACTACTTGAGGTGAAATTCAATTAAATTCATTCTGGAATTTTATGTACCATTGTGGCTAAGGGTTTTTCACCCCTAAGGTTTGGCTTGCTGTAACTGTCCTTCACCTGTAGGTGTGCAGTGATGTTAGAAGTTTTGTCCTTGCTCTGGAGTCTGCTTTATTTCAGTATGAAATCTGCTGCTGGGACTACTGTGCACTACTGTCCTGGCTACGTCAAGTTAATGGTTGAACTCAATGATCTTAGAGGTCTTCTGCCAACCAAAACATTTCTGTGATAAAAAGTATTTAAATATATAACATATTTTAATAGCAGTTGTAGTGGTAGAAGGCAAAACAGCCTAAATTTTTCATCCATGCCTGCTTTTCTTTTCTCCCAAATGAAAAAGCAAGACTCTGTGGAGCTTTTCTTCTTGAAAAACAGTGACAGATTCTGTAATGCAGATAAAATGTTTACACAATATGACTTGCTTATCAAAAGCACAGGCATTTATGAAAAGTAAGAGTTTTAAGATCTGTGTTGCCCCTGGGTCTAAACCTTCTCAGTAATTTTCTTCAAGTTTTTCTCTTTTAGAAGCCTGCCCTATGGCTAGAAAGAAGTATTTTCTTTCCTTGATTCTTAAGGAATATTCCTCATGCCTTGCACATTTCTGTTTACTGCCATGCCAGGCATTTTCCTCTTTTGGAGGGAAGCCATATGTTTCTTGTTTATGTAGCTCCTATGTTAATATCAGAAAAATAGTTAAAATATTGCCTTCCATATTCTTACACCCTTGAATCAAGATTTACATTAGCTCACTAAAAAATAAAGAGCTTAAGACTTATTTTTTTTTTTCCCATGGATCTTCCCAGTATTACTTTGTTTTATCGTCTGTGGTGCAGGCTTAGTACAATGGACATGGCTGACATCAAATTCCTGGTAAAACCTCCACATCAGGACATTCTTTATCATTATGGCAAGGAAAATTCTTAGTGATAGTCCCACTGAAATGAGTGTTATTGAGTCACAGAAAAAAGGTACTAATTTATAAAGAGGTCAGAATCTAACCTTTGCTAGAAAGATACTTTGCCCAGTTAGTTCCTGATGTAAAAGCCTCAGCTCTGTGAGGGGCTTGGCTCCTGCAAGCAAGTCCCCCACCATCTGTTGCCATAAAAATTAGCAGGAGTTATGCCTCCACTGTAGAAAGTCTATTAGATTCTTCCTGTGTCAGCTGGAAACATGGTTACCTTGGAAAAAAATTGATGATTTAAAAAAAATATTTTGAGATATATTTTCTATATGAATTAGCTTCCAACAATAATTTCTATAAAATTCTGTTGATTATCTTCATCTTCTTTCAAACACTTTTAAAAGAATTCCTCCCTGGCACCAGTGCTTTCCTGGTCAAGAGGAATAAAAATATACTTGCATTCAAACACAAAGACTATTGCTTATTTTCTTGGAAATGTTTTAATTTGCAGCCTGCTTTTCTCAAGTAACTGACAA
Organism: Rhipidura dahli; assembly: GCA_013399225.1. Classification (NCBI taxonomy): domain Eukaryota; kingdom Metazoa; phylum Chordata; class Aves; order Passeriformes; family Rhipiduridae; genus Rhipidura; species Rhipidura dahli. The sequence continues at coordinate 2,715,059 of VXAC01001407.1, forward strand.
AGGCCATTCTTTACAAGCCAAGTCTTCTTACAAAGTTAAGTAGCCACAGTAGTTGTAGATATTTCCATATGACAATGATCTCCTGAAGAAGCCAGAAGTGAGCTGTCTGTGCTGGAGACAGAATTCCCATTATGCCACACAGCTGATCTCAGAGTCAATAACACTGGCTGTACAATAAAGAGCAAATAGCTCTTCATGCATTATTACTGTCAAGGTTGCCATTCTGGGGAAAACTGGAGGCTTTTTAGCATAAATTGCATCTAGATCGGTACTCTCTGTTTGGTTCTCATCTTCATTGCAAGTATCCAATTTGTCAATTTGTCATTTTGTTCAGAAAAGAGGCATAAAGAAGTGCTTTATGGGCTTCCATGCTTTCTTCTTTCCTTCCCCCAGCCTCACTGTTCCAAGTAAGGCGGGGAGAATTATCCAAAATGGAAGTTAGATCTTCCCCCAAAATGTTATACTGAATTTCATGACCATCACATTAGGTCAAGTTCAAAAGATCTTTTAAAGGTTGGTTGGTTGGGTTTTTTTTTTCCATTGAAAGGAATTACAGGCTCAGGTCCTGATAGTCTAATTTACTGTGCACCAAAATACTTCTGCAACTACAGAAACCCAAACACTAGGTGCTGTGAGGGTGTAATGATCTCCCAAATTATGATCAGGTCTTGCTTTTATGAGAACCTCACTTGGTTGTTGTTTGTTTTGTTTTATTTTAAAGATAGTTAATTCTGTAGTCTAGTAAATAATTTATTGTAGGAACTAGGAATAATTCTGTTGAAGATTACGGGATTTTTATAGTAACAGTTATTGAAGGAATAGTGTTCTGAGAGGTTGTTGCCCACAAATATTGAATATTGAAGCCATTACAGTGCATCTGGCTGAGGATACTAAATGGTTTTGATTCTGAAATAAGTGATAGCAGAAAAGGAAGCTAAAACTAAAATACACCAGCCAAGAAATCACTGTAAAGGATAATGCCTGAAGTTCAACTGTGTTGTTTTTTTTCCTTAATGTTTCAGTCTGTAATTGCTTTTCATTTAGCAGATAAATATGTTGGAGAAAAATACTTCAGAATGTAGCCAATGGAAGAGCTTTTAAATTTCTCCTATTTTCTGTTGTACTTTACAATATTTATCTCATCTCAGCAGTCATCAGAAAGGTTGCAGAGTCAAAAGTCAGAAGGTGAAATTGCTCATGATTTTCCTGCTGGTCATGAAAAGATTCTTCTAATATTGTTGCACTTTTGGAGATGTCTTTATCTTTCTTACTTGCATGAGTAAATCATCACAAATTTTAGCCAGAAATATTTTCACTTGCACTATTCAAGCTAATACAACAACCCCTCTCCCTGTGTTTATAGAGAAATTATTGATGATTTTTCCCTTATAGCTCAGAGATCTATAAAGACAGGAAGGTAAATAAAAAGTCTGATTGCATTAAGGATCCTTAGCATTAGTTTTTGTACAAGGGCGTGCACTCTGTTAACAAAGAACATGAATAAAAAATTAAGCTGTGCTCTACAACAGCTCTATAGAAGCAGCAGTGAGCTGCTTGAGCAGTTCCTTAAAATGTCATGTAATGCATAGTTGTGTGGTTTTTCAGCCTGGGTACTATCTCCTGCACGGATTCAAAATGGCTTTGCAATCTCCCATTGGTGAGTCAGGATTGCCAACAGCTAGATGGGTAGTAGATTTTGCTTTTTATTGAATCAAAAATATGCTTCTTTCAGTTATTCTCTTTCCATTGTTCCATTAATTTAGGTGCCCACTTACTTTAATCTGTGTGTAACTGTCCCATTTCCAAGCTCAGCTTTTATTTTAACATGAGATTGAGAACGGAAGGGTGGCACTGGTACCTTTTCTGAATGTCACTGTGGATTTCATTTATGTTACTTTGTCAAAAAGAGACTGAATAATTTCACAGGTACCCTCTAAAAAGTTTTAATTGGTGGCAATGTCTGTTAGAATAGTTGAAGTCAGGGCACTGGAGTGTCCCCTGATATGTGACTTTATAAGACAGCAAGACTAACAGGAGCTATTTTTGTGATAATGCTATACTTGCTGTCAACTCTTCACACATTTATCAGTGAAACACTTTCAGCAAGAGACGTAACTTATGTATTGCAGCTGATTATACCTTTAAAAATAATAAGCAGATAAAATTGTCGCTGGTTTTCAGTGAGAATATTTATGTCCAGCTCCTGTGAGGTTTTGCATCTCCTGCTGACCTAAAGGGATACTGCAGAACTTCCTCCCTACAGAGATATTCTTATATTTCGCAACTGTGCGACTGATTTTGGATTTACATAAAAAATACCTCTTGATGCCCTTGATCTGTACTCAACATCTTGTTCTGCTAAACAAGGATGTGCAGTCCAGCTTTTCTGATTTCCCAGAGATTGCCTTCTCTTCTGTGTTACTGTGAATGAGGAACTGTTGTTCCTGAAATAAGAAATAGAATGGGAAATAAGATTACAGCCCCTTATGCTGCTCAAAATGCTGAATTTGTAAAATCTGCATCCCTCTGGAAAAGAATATAAACCCGAGATTGTAAGGGAAGGGCAGGAAAAAAAAATCTTTACCCATAATTTTACAATACTCTGCTTAATTTAAATGCATTTTTATGTCTTGTACTAGTTATTTCCTTGTCTGATTCTCTGTCTGTTTTGACAAATAATATCAACATTTGCTGGCTACAGCTCTGAAGAACAAGAGACACTCTTGAGGTTTGGTATTCAGTTATTTTGGAGTAATACCAAGTATGGACAGAAGTAGTAGTAGAATTTACCAGCACTTATAAGAGGAAGGGAACCTTGTACATAATCCAAAATGGAATTTAAATATTTAATTTTTTTTTTTTTCTTTCTTGTAAATAAGGTAGATAGGATGTACTGTCTAATAATGAGTAGTTTCTGGTCAAGATATTCAAGCAAAATTAAAATTTGTCTGCTCAAAAAAAAAAAAAAAAAATTCAGGCTTTTAAAAAGCCCCATTATTTGTACAACTTGGTCAGGGAAACAATTCAGGAGTTTTCTTTAAGAATAGTTTTGTCATAGTGTCTTTGAGAAACCAAGCCAATTTGTAATTATTTTAAAGCTATTCACATATAAATTGCATTACTTAAATACACCTTTAAAATTAAATCTTTTGTCAAACCAAGTTTTTACTTTAAATATACATCATCTACATCACTTCTAGAAATTTTTCTGTTGCAATAAACTTCAGGATGTCAACTTCCTACCTTCCTGAAATCAACTTTGAACTGCTAGAATTTCCTTAAGGGCAGAAATACTGGGGTTTAAAACAAGGTTTGCATATCCCTATGTGCATTATTTTCATATAATATGTGATGAAGTAAAACAATAAAAATTTGTGGGAAATTGTGACTTTTGAGAAGAATCCTTTTAAAAGTAAGTTTTAAACATGAACATTTTGACTGTTGGGTTTGTTTCTGCATGTCTGATTCAAATGGAGGTTATGATGTTTTATAAACACATTTGCAGCCACTTATGACACACCTGACTTTTTAGACCTTCACTGTAGTGTTTGTCAAACTGTTTCATCCTAACATCCCACTCTTAAAATCCACTAATTTAAAAATACTTAGATATGAAAATTCAAGTGTCCCAGATGACTTTAAAATGCATTAAGAAAACCCTTAGCAGAAAATGTTGTATGAATTGTCTAGAAAATTACACTACTGGGGTTGTAATAACACAACTTAATGTGCCTTTGGAAGCAGTCAGTTCTGCTGCCGGGAGAGAGAAGAACAAAAAAACCCAGCAAACGTGAGCTGGTTTTGAAGACAAAAGTCTTTTGATAGCAAATTCTGATGATATTCAGATATGATATTCTGATGATATTCGAATTATTCGGATGATAAATGATTTCAGTTTCTGTTCTGATATCTTATCTCTAGTCCTACAGAAAAACCTTGACTCTAGGAAGGAGCAGGGAAAGCTCAGTGTTTGCAGGAAGAGACAGGAGTGGCTGAGTGTTGATTTGCAGGGCTTGTTAAGCACTCCTGATATGCTTGCCCTAAAGCTAAAGCAAACCTCCACTGACACTAATGGTATTTGGTCAGCGGCAGCCTACAAGATAAAAGGGGCTGAGTACAAGACATTGTTTGCAGTTATTTAAATCCTGGTTCCTGATGTGGGACAGACCTGGGACTTTCGCAGGGCTCTTGTGCAAACAGCATAATTAAAGCCATTAGCATCTCTCAGAGGTGCAAGTAGCTAATTTTTCAGAAAACAGCAAATTGTGATGAATGTACTTCATAACAAATGAGTTCTTTTTTAAAATTGGATCTACAGCTTACCGGAGAGCGAGGCGAACTTTTCAGGAATACTTTGTAAAGTACCAGAAGGAAAAAAGAAACCTCAGGTTTTCCCTCCATGGGAATAATTTGGATTTTTACAAATTCATATCTCTGCATGCTCAGTGTTCAGTGTGTTTTGACTCTAAGTGTGTTATAGATAGAATTAATGTCTTGGAGAAGAATGTGGGAGAATTTTTTCTTAAACTTGGTGCATCCAGCTCAGGAACTTGTTTCAGTAATACCCAGTTGTTTTGCTCTTCTTGACTTGTTTTTCATTTTTAATAAACAAATTTAATATTATCAGATGTCTTAAAATGTAATTGACAGTACTTCAAGAACATAGACTTGTTCCTTTTAGTCATAAACTTGGCTAGATCAAAAATTGTCGTTTGGGATTGCTGGAGTATGAAACAACATTGAAATGTGAAGAGCAGAATGATTAAGTTGTCTCCCGTGCCAAGCAGCAATATTGTTGTTGTTGTTTTCTGATATGTATACAACTCCTGCAGCATTTTGTTCTGTCAAGGTTTTTGAAAAGTACAATGTTTTGAAAATACTTGCTCCCCAACAAATGAAAACATTTAAGAATATTTGTTTATATAAACTCTGGAGGAAATGTTTGTTCCAAAGCAGCCCTGCTGCTTCTTGTTCTCTTCTGTGAAAAGAGCTGCGATACTTTTAAGATTTCTCTCTGGTAAACTAAAATTGTCTTTCAAAAGCCACAGATGTATAATTGATATGCTTGGATCAGTAACTATGAATGTCCTCTTCGATAGTAGAGTGATTGACAAAATGGTCATTGCTCTTTTCACTTGAAGTAAGCCAAGAAAGCAGCAGCCAAGGAAGGTGCCCAAGGGACTTTCAGAATTGCTGGTGACATAGATAAAACCTCAGGATAGAACTTCAGTAAACCTAATTAAAGGCATTTTCTGGAAGCAGGAGTCTGCTACCTGCTCAGAGTTTCAGCAAGGCTTTTGAAGCATGGCTGGCATTTTCAGATTTCCTTACCAGGGGTGTGGACACTTGTGATTTGCATCCTTTTGCTTCAGTACTGCTCACAGCTGCACCCTGAACAATTACCTTTGGTGGTGTTTAAACTGCGAGGAGCTGCAGCAGCAGCCCCAGCCTTGCCTTCAGTGAGGAAGGAAGGAAGGAAGGGAGGTTGAGAAGGTGAGCCCCAGCACATCAAGAGCATCTTCTTAAAGAAACTGATCTGAGCTGAAGCAGAAACCTCTGACATTTTGTCCTTGTTCATGGAGGTGCCACTTTGCTATGGAGTGCAACTAAATCTAACTTCCACTGCACAGCATGTTCTATCCTCTTAGTTTCCCACACTGCTTATCTGGAAAATCACAGGAAAAGGCAGCAGTTTGGGAAGGGTACAGCTGTCAGTCAAAACCCTTTTGTCTGATCCATTCCATGATTAGGAACTGAGCATGATGGAGAGAAATGCATCAGTAGAAAAGTCCTTTGTGTGGCTCTCATGCTCTGTACAGGGCTGATGCTAAGCTCTGGGAGCAGAATCCTGCTGCTGGGGCAATGCACAAGGTTTGGAAGCCCACACTGCACAGTAACCCATGAATATTTCTTAGAGGAATCAAAGCAGGTTTCCAAAGGCTTCTGCTTGGGCTTTAGCTAGGCCTACACAAAACACTGTGATTTTGACAGAACAGCATTTCCTGAAGGTATCATTATTGATTCTGCACATTGGTCACAACCAACCACCCCAGGCCGTGCTCCAGGCTGGGGCAGAGTGGCTGGGAAGCTGCCCGGTGGAAAAGGACCTGGAGGTGCTGGTCAGGAGTGCCTGAAAAAGAGCTAGCTGTGCCCAGGTGGGCAAGAAGGCCAAGGGGATCCTGGCCTGGATCAGGAACAATGTGGCAGCAGGACCAGGGCAGGGATTGTTCCTCTTTACTGGGCACTGGTGAGGCTGAAGCTCGAGTGCCATGTGGTCCCTTACTCCAAGGAAGTCCTTGAGGTGCTGGAGCATTTCCAGGAGAAGACAATGAAGCAGGAGAAGTATCTGGAGCAGAAGCCTGATGAGGAAAGGCTGAGGGAGCTGAGGGGGCTCAGCTTGGAGAAAAGGAGGCTCAGGGGAGACCTTATCACTCTCTACCACTCCCTGAAAGGAGGGTGTAACCAGGTGGGAGTTGGCATCTTATCCTAAATACAAAACTTCAGGATGAGAGCAAATCACAGCCTCAAGCTGTGCCAGGGAGGCTTACCATGGATATTAGGAAAAAGTTCTTCACTGAAGGGGGTGCTGAGCACTGGAACAGGCTGCCCAGGAAGTAGGTGTCTTGCCATCCCTGGAGGTATTAAAAAACATGTAGATATGGTGTTTAAGGACAAGGTTTAGTGATGGATTTGGCAGTGTTAGGCTTACATTTTGACTCAATCCTCAAAAAGGTCTTTTCTGACCTAAATTAATTCAATGATTATGACTGAGTTCTGCATTCATGTTATCATTGGGTCAGATGAGATAAGATTTTGATTTTTTCCAGTGCAGTAGCTGCTTTCACAGAAGACTTGCTTTTGACTGTGCTAAAGAAACTTTCAACAAACATTTGGGAAAGAATTTTGCCAAACTTTAGCAGCATCTGCACACAGTAATTGCCATCTTCAAAGTCTGTTATTTTCTGTTCACCAACTAGATTCTGTCCTTCTCCCCTGTTTTCTTGCTGTACACAGATTATTCCACTTCTTTTGCCCATTCTTTACTACCATTTCTCTTCCTCTCTGCCCAAACACTTCTTTCTCATAGCAGGCCAATATTTTCTGCTGCTTCTGCATCTGCCTAGTGGAGGAATTCCCAGAGTGCTCCTCTGACATGAGATATTCCATCAATGAGCCTCTGAACCTAAAATATTTAAGTGTTTACAGCACTATCTTTCCAGGCATGACACAAAGTATTTCCAGGCCAAAACTGAGTGTACACAGCCATCCTTCATCTCACCTGGTACAAGACAGCCACTCCAAATCAACTACCACTTCCCCAGTGGCCAAAAAAACCAAAAACCAAAAAAACAAAAAAAACCAAAAAACCCCCCCAAACCAAAAACAAAACAAAACAAAAAAAAAAAACCAAGACAAAAAGAAAGAAAATTAGTTGTACAAAGCAACTCTATGGATCCACAGGTCCTCAGACGTGGGAGTGGTGCCCAGCCCAGCTCTCCTCTGTGATGGTGGACAGTGCATTGGCACATCATTTGCCTTTAGCTTTTCATTAACCAGACCAGATCCTTTATTTTTCAAATATTCTCAGGAAAAAAAAAAAAATCTTTTAGAGAAGGTGTGTACTTCCTTTCCCTTCATATCCACTTCTCCACTCACGGGCGCTCTCCAGTTGTGTTGTGCAACCCTGCCCCTGCTCTGCTTAATGCCAACACACCCACCCATCTCAGAACACCTTTAGAGCTGCTGGTCTTAAAAGTACTTTAATTAAAGATCATCCTCTCTCTCCCTTCTGCTGTGCTCTGCTTCCTCACTAGTTTTCATCAGCACTTACAGGGGGGTCACTGCTGCTCAAAGTGGTGTTTTTGCATTTGACTGTTTTCCCTCTCAGTGCCTCAGTGTGCTTTTTTGCTGTTTTTCTCATCTTTCATGCTGAAGTGCTGCAGGATGACATTGCTCTGTGAGTCAAGGCACATAAAAAACATGTTCTTTGATGTAAGGAAAACATTCTATCCCATGCACTTGACTGGAATTATGGGACATGTCACTTAGGAGCCTGATAGATGTGGATGCCAGAGCTGCCTGGACACTTGTGTGTTTTCAATATCAAAACAAAATATCATTCTGTCTTAATAAAGGGGCTGCAATTTCCAGTACAGTCTTTCAGAAAGCCCCTGAAACTTCTCAAGTAATGTAGCAATGGAAATTTGAGGTTGAAAAAGAGAAGGCAGTCACATTTTCTTGCTGTGCTAGAGATAATGTCAAGTAGATGTTGTTAAAGCAACTATCTGGTAACAAAAGTGAGCATTTTGATAAAACAGAGTTCAATGAGTGCACTTCCTACAGATTGAGGAAGTCTATGCTGCTCTTCTTAGAAACTGTGCTTGATGAAGGCAAAGCTGTGTAGTGAGTAGCTACCCACTCATTGTAATCTCTTTGTTTTTCAGATTTGAAATCTTTCTTTGTGGCTGAGGTTCTGTCTACTGTTGCGTTGTCAATAATTTCCATTGCTCAACTGATAGGTGGACTCTTTTTCATTCAAAAATAAGGGTAAAGAGTTTCTCCCAGCATCAAAAGGACTGAGCTGGCTTTAAAGATGCTCTCAGTGCTCAGCTGGTTTGTCTGTGGGACAGGCTTTTCAATACTCCTTTCCATCAGCAATAGTAGTTCTCAGCCATAAAGGACTAGTTTGGTTTGTTTGGGTTTTTTTGTTGTTGCTTTGTTTGGTTCGTTTTTTGGTTTTGTTTGGGTTTTTTTTTTTTGTTATGAATGTTAATAAAAATTATTTCAAAGTCTTTAAGGTTTTTTAGTAAAAGGTCTATCTTTACACATATAAAGAAGTAAACTAGAAGCACTACTTCTGGTAAGTGCATTATTTTTGTAGAATTTGTCCTGAGCTGCTTGGTGTTAACTGAAGTAAGCCACTGAGATGATACAAATTACCTATCACACCCTATTTCAGCTGCTTCTGACCTGTGGGCTTCACATATCCATCCACAGCCCCCCGCTGTTTATTCCACTCCTCCTAACCCCAGAAGATGTCGTTCTGTCAGTTTAACTCTGCCTCCAAAATGTGTTTGAACTTGAAACCCAAAGCAAATCCAGGCATTCAGTTCTGAAAGTCTTTATTAAAGGAAGCAAATTATTTCAGCTTTATACTGGAAGTTACCCCATGCAGACTTGTGTATCTGAAGAATGTTACTATTCTGTAAAGCCCCAAATGCTTCTATAAATTGGGAAGATTTTCACCTTGAACTCTTCCCTCAAAAACTTCAGTTCTCTCCAGTTTTGTACATTCCTAATTCTGAGGATAGGAGTTCAGGAAAATTGCATCAAAACCAGGAGTAATCTTATTTTTTTCAAATGGATGTTGACTGTGACTTCTGATGGCTTCAATGAATACTTTTTACTGCCATTCTTACATGGCCCATTTTGCAGGATAAGCCTTCAGAGCTGGTTTCCAAATTCTGCACTGGGATATGAACTAGCCAGGCAGTGGGTAGGCAGCTAAGGAGGAATCTATTTTTGGTAAAAAATAAGCTGTCAACAGAAAAATATAGTCATGTGGGCTACTGGGTTGTGCTCAGTGCCACAGCTGCCGGGTGTGTTTGGCAGTCTTACCCATCTGCAGCAGAACAGGTGTCACCTTCATCAAACGGCTGCAGGATTCTGTCGGCCACAAAGGGGAAGCCTGCAGAGTTTCCTCCTTCATCAGATTTAAAGCCCAGAGACAAAGAAAACCCAAAAGAGAAAAATCCAAGCAAGATCATCAGCTCTATGTTTTCTAGCAGAAAAACCTGCTGCTCTGCCAGAAGAGAAGTGATTTTCACTTCAGCAGACTACAATATTCAAGAGCGGAGAAAGGGAAGACATCAAAGTTGCATGTTGCTGGCTGTTTCACATGCTGCTTTCTCAGTATTTCTCACTGAAATGATTTGTGTGTGCTGCTGGTTTAGACAGAAGATCTGTAAAAGAAGCAAATTTTGAGGGCTTCACATTGTCAAATGTGATTTTCAGGTTACTAACCGGAGGAAAAAAATTTTGGCTGACCACATATTAGTTTCTCATCCTTTTGGAAAGCTATTTTTTTATACATTCTGTGCCACCTGCCTCTGACAACCCAATTTAACTTTGCAAAAGGCCAAATAAATGTTACTTAATCTCTTTATCTCTTAGTTGTTTTATAGTACCATAGAGCCAATGCTTCACTGGACAAAGTGGGGGAAGGAGGTTCCTTCTTAACTCTTCAAGGCATTTGGGCAAAGGCTTGTGCTGCCATGGCTGCAGCTTTCACCAGCAGGATCAGGAGGCCACCTCTGCACAGGAGCCTTGCCCAGGGCTGGGGAAGGCAGCGTGGGTTGCCCTCTGCCTTTCCTGCTTTCTCTCAAGAAGCGGAGGTTTCGTTCCAGCTGGATCCAAGGCTCAGCCAGAGCGGGCGGAAAAAAGGCTGCCTCCTGAACAGGGGCTGAGCACAGGAGCAGAGGGCAGCAGGGTCCACTTTGCTATTCTGGCAAAAACATTTCGGCGTCTCACATGGAGAAGACACTCAAGACTCTCCAGTTAAGGTGAAAACAGGACCTGCAGCTTCTCGGAGAGTGAGGGAAAGGTGCCTTGCAGGCAGTTTTTAGCATGTAGGTCACGAACCATCTGTGTTTTAAATGACTAATTCACCAAGCTGAGTCACCATCTCTCCTTCCATTCCTGACTCTTCTGCACTGCTCCGATTGCTTTTGTCATCCTTTATTTTCCTTGTCTAACTCTATGAACAACAGGGGGAAAAAACACCCTTCTGTCTCCAAAACCTGGGGATTCCTCTCTGTTGAATGAAAAGGACAGTTGACAGTGTTGTAAGCATTTAATTGCCCCGGGAAAAAAATGCTACTGGACATTTTACTGGAGTAATACCAAGAACAGGAGCATTCATAGTTCCTGTCTTGCACTAGGCATGCTTTTTAAAGCTGATGCATTTTTGGGACTGCTTTGGTCCCTTTATTTCATTGACATGAGTAAAGGAAACTTTCTATTTATTACTGTGTTGATTTAAGCTGGCAGCCTGGCCAGCAAGGCTCTGTTTAGTATCTTGATAGTAAACAGGACATTCAGTCCTAAGTAGTGCTGAAGTTTTTCTGTTTGCTGTGACTTCTGTAGAAAACAGGGACCTTCAGAGAACATAAAAAATCTGCTTTCTGGATTAGCTCCACTCTGAATTAAATTTAATTACAAGGTAGTCTTAATTCCTAGGTATTAATGGAATATATGTCCAATGCAAAATATATCCTGTTTTTACTTTAGTGAAAGAGTTGAGACACAAAAAAAACAATGTTGTTTCAGTCAGAGAGCCTGCCTAGCAGAAATACAGTTAAGTGCAGCTAAAGAAAAGATGCAGAAAAGATATTGTGTCTGTGAGAGAAGGTTTTATAGATGAAAGAAAAACTATATCAAACTTGTGAGATTGATTGGAAATGGAGGTAGGTTATTAGTTATTACATAGCTAATAAATAGTTATATTAACACACTACAGAAAAGAAATGTTTTTGAAATTGAAGCCAAATATCTCATATTGATACGACATACGCAGTATTAAAGTTACAATACTTAAAATGAAACATAAAATAATTGCTGAACTACTTTTATTTGCACTTTTCACTTAAGCAGCTATTAAAGAGGTATGGAAGTAACCTGAACAGTTGCTGACCCAGCACAGGCAAAGTTAGTAGAATTTCATGCAGTATTAATAGAGGCAAAATTTGTGATAGGACTCTGCTTTTTCATGTGCAGTATATTTTCCTCTGTAAGGGACATGACTGCTCAAAATTCTGAGCTGTGGCTCTCAGGAGGAATGCTGCTGTCACTGGAGGAAAAATGTATATTGAAAAGTGACAGATGTCAGCTGGTAATAATTATGGCAGCTTAAATATTTATAAATTTGTATGTTATTGTAAAAATTTATTTCTTCATATGAAGGATTGTGGTGTTAGGAATTGTATTCCAGACTTTTTTTTTTTTAATTGCTAAAGGCTGTGTGTTATAATTTATGGCTTTGGATTTAGAAAAGTTGTGTTTTCACTATCTTGAGTCATTTCAAGGATTACAAAACTATAGGAAGTTAAAATCTTATTGAGGTTCAGGAACATACATCAAACATCTCATCTAAACAGGTGCATTCATTTTTTTTTTTGTTCTTAGTCTTTTACAACTTGTTTTACAGTAACTTTGCTTTTCCACTTCAATACTGTACTTTGTAGTTTTACAGCGAGCAAAGCTGCAGTTCTTCCATTATTGCGCTCTTTAACTTTTTTTCTCTTCTATGCAATGCTCTGAGTGTATGGGGAAGCAGCAGCCCTACATAAAATATTCCAAAAGCCAACAGGGGAGGGCTGAGGCCGTGCCAGTGTGGAACGACAGAGGGAAGAGTTTGCCTTGTGTTCTTCTGTTCCGCCTTTGGAAAAGCGGGATAAAATCTGGCATGCAAAACACAGTGCAGCCTTCAGCCAAAGGCCACGGGGCTGCAGCCTACTCCTCGCTCTGCTTGGAGAGCTACAAGGAGTGTAAATAATTCAATGCTGTTCCAGCAGCATTTTCAGAAGCAGCAGCCCCTGCAAAGTGCTGACTGGGGCAGCTTTGAAAGACAATTCCTTCAGCGTTGGTGAGGTGCCCCAGGGTGGGAGGGGGCTGCAAGGTGAATGCCCTCACGCTGCTCAGGATGAGCACTCTGCTACTTAGAGTCTTAGCAGCTTCAGAAGGGAAATTCCAAATAGAGGATGAAGTTTTAAAGGTTTTTAATTTTTTTAATTTATTTTTTTGTTTCAAATGGCTTGTGTTAAATGTTGCTTATTAAGCTAAATTCCCCCTTAAGAAGAAGGCATCTGTTTAAATTTGGTAGAGATTTGCACTAAGAAATCATTTGCCACTGGAGATAGAAAACTTAGTTCAAACCCAGTGGTTATATTTCTTCTCACACATAAATCTCAAAATCTTGATTCAGAACATGAGAGTTTTTTTACTGCCTGCTTCAATTCTGATGTTGGCTCATTAATTTTAGGCAACTGAAATAACTCTATGATCCTGTGTACTCAGACACAGCAATAAAGACAAATCTTAGCAATATTCTCAAAATAGAAGATTAAACTAATTTTATATTTTCCCTTAAAATTCTTTAATTTTTTAAAATTTGAAAGGGGGGAGGTAACAGAAAATGAAATTGTGTAAACAGTTTGTGAAGAACATAGAGTTTCGGGTTTCTGGATTTTGCACAGTAATTGACTGCTGCTTTTATTTTTGTCACGTGGGCAGAGATGAATGAGTGAGCTTGGAAGTTTTCTTCTCTGGAAATTGACTTTTTTTCCATATCATATGTAATAACAAATGTTCCTACAGCTAATATGAGAACAATGAAATTAACACAGTGATCATTACAGAGGTTTTATAAAAATAAGGGAGTTTATCAAAATTATTTTTAAAGACTGGAGTTGAGTTGTGGTTTTCTCCAGACATCCATATTTCTCTTAAGCTAAACAACTCCACCCTCAGAGATGTGATTTTCTGCTTCCTTCCCCAGTCTGTTACCCAAATGAAATGAGTTTGAAGTGCTGGTGGCTGTGTGTATTTACACCCACACAAATCAAGGTTGTACTGCTCTGTGGTGCTGCAGCACCTTGACAGTCCCACACGAGATCAAAACTTGCAGAGCTTGGTCCTTTGTGAACAAACAACGTTGGGGCTGCTCCAGTACAGGTTTAAAAGAAAATCTTGCAAGAGAGACCTGGTGAAAACAGCTGCATTGATTTGCTGCAGGTAAAGGTCACGGCCAGAATTAGAACACAGTGTGTTACAGGAACACCTGAAATGAGATTTTCCTGCCTGTAAGCTCATTGTGCTTCAGTGGGCCACAGTGCTCTTGAGCAACAGTTTTGTTTCTCCAGTTATCCTTCAAGGGAAAAGAAAACATGGGAAACTGTAGTTATGAATAAGGCAGTTGTTCTAAAGTACTGCCATAAATTGTCATCTTAATCTTATTTTGTGTTTAACACTGTTACATTCTTTTCCAACTGTTTATTCTTTTGTTTGCTTTCTGAAAAAAACAGAGGTGTGGGGTAGAACCAAGCAAGAGTGGGTGAAGTAATCAGTGACCCAAAGAACGAGTCCAGTGAATGTAAGATGAAAATGTAAATCTAAATCAGAATTTTAGAGGTAAACAGTTTTGTGATACATTTCATGTCACAGCCTCAGGCTTCAACATTAACTCCTGTTCTTTTTATTCTTGGGGATTTTTTTCTTTCCCCTCTGGCTCCCAAACTAATTTTCCACTGAATGGAAGTTGTTCAGCCTTACCCAGATGATAGAAATCAGAACTAACATGGGGGAGAAATTCTTCCAGGTTTCATAACTCTGGATTGTAAACACTTAAAAATAATTAGCATCCCAAAATGAAGCTGATATTTTTCCAAGCCTGAAGAACCTTGTCCAATCTCTGGGACAGCACTGGTAAATACCTTTTGTTTTATACTCCAAAGCCTATCTTTGGACGTTCTTCTTCTTCTATATTTTTTTGTGTCCCTTGTGAAAATTTCCCAGTGAAGCAGTTATCTACTCTCCTAGGAGACTTTTAAAATATAAATAAATGGAATCCAGAGATACCCCTACTCCCCACCAGCACCCCTCTATGATGTTGAGCCATGGATAAATTTTGCTTGCAGTGGAGTCTTTAATGAAGTATTTCTACACTATTCCTGTTAGTGAAGGGTAAAGAGCTGCTTTGGGTCACACTTCCTTCTTGCCTTCATCTTCCAGGGCAAGACAGGAGTTACAGGTGTGTGCAGTGAATAACAGTTGGACTGTTATGATGACAGTGATTCAGAAGTTATTAAATAAGAACTCTGTTATTTGTCAATTCATGTTTTCAATTCCTAACAAGGAAATGTTTTAGTCTCCCTGAAAATCTGAAATGGAGGTAATGTACTAATTGTACCTTTAATTCTTGTAGTCAAGAAAAGTTTCCTTTTCTGTGTGGAAATCTTTATTTCTTGTAAATGAATATTTTAGATATGTCTACTGAAGATACTCGTCTACCCTGAAGCAGTTTGAAGTTTTTTTTTAATTCTCAACCCTACCCCACCTCCAAAATATGATGAATTAGGAAATGCTTCTTTTCCTCTATCAAAGCCTTTTTTGTAACACGTGAATGAATTCTGTAATAAAACCTGAGTACCAGGAGAAACAAAGATTTGTAGAACAAATTTAAAGTCTAGTTCAGGTCAAAATCTGAGCAAATTCTTTTTATGTGCTCATTCTAGTTCTGATTTAAGACATGAGCTTGTTTATGTTTATATCCTGCAGTCCATTAGCTTCCTTCCTTCACTGTCTCTGATAATTTGATAGCAGAAAAGCCTCACCAGTGGCACACTAAAGGATATAAATGCCTGTTGTGTCAGCAGCACAGCAGTCCTTAGGCCACACACAGTCGTTCCCTCTGCCCTCAGCTGCTAAGACCTCATTTTCTGCCTGTTCATGGAGGTGTTGAATTTGTTCCTCCTTAAACATACAGAAAAATGAGACTGTGACACATTTATGTGGCGGGGAATGAACAGGTCTGAAAAGCTCAAGAGCTGATGGAGTATGAATAGAGGCAGGCAGGGAAGCAGCTCTGAATTTGTTTTGGGGAGGTGATGCCAATAAAGAAACCCCATTCTGTAGCTGGAAATGTTTACTATGAAAAATATGCTGTCCTAAAAGTGGAGAACTCAAAGAATGAGCACGGGCACCTATTGAGCATTTTTCTGAGACACTGATGATATTTTGAGGTAGTGTAAAGAGGTGTGACTGCAATTTTTGTTTGCTTCTTAATTAAGGAAGTACATTTTGCTTGCAGCAACTTCAATGGACAGTTAACCATATATCTTTTTCGTAGAATGCAGAAAACTGCATTGCAATGGTCAGCAGTCTTTTTTACTAGTACATGTTTTAAAAGTTTATGTCAAAAGCTCTTGGTTTTGTTTGGTGTGATTACACAGTGCAGTGGGGTTCCAACTTTTTGGGGATTTTTTCATTGGAATTACAACTGCACTGGTGGAATCCCTCCAGTGCAGTACAGATGTGGAAAATCTATGTCCTTAAGCATGTGGAAAATCCAATCCACTGTATTTTTTCTGTCTCAATACAAATTCAGGCTGTATTTGAAAATTATTTCTCTGTCTTATTCCTGTTCCCTCCACCCCTGGTACAGAACTAAGAAAAGGGAGAAAAGAAAAAACCCAAAAAATAGGCAACCATGACATTGAGATTTAGTATCAGCCCTTCTGCTTCTGGAATAATAATCCAATGTCTTTAGCATTATTTCAGTGCAATACCAACCTAAAGCTAATTTCTGAGTGCTCTGTTTTGTGGTAAAGCAAATTAGACCTAGAGCCCAGAGAATATTAATCCACCAGCCTACAAAAGTTAGAAAGGCACTCAGAGAAATGTCCCAACCCCCCATCATTCATGACACTTGTATTTATTACTCCAAACCAATTTTAGCTGAAGGGAAAATGTAAAGGATGCTCAATGATAAATGTTACTGTACTACAGGAAGCCACGGAATGATCGACTGTAGTATTTATATCTATTAATAGAACATGTAGCTCTGAATACTTTAACATATGCTGTTTTATTAGGGTGACTACACGAGCTGATAACTGATAACATGCAGTTATCAGGAATTTATTTAGGACAAATATAACTGATCAAAGGTTTGGTAATGCTCCATGACTGTCTTCCTCTTTAGTAAGTTTTCTCTGATTTTTAATGTGTGTTTTCTTTTTGCTTGTTTCTTTTTTTTCCCCCTAAGTTTGTTGGTATGCACAGCCTTTCCTAATTTCTAGATCTTAGAGTAAAAATTCTTTTGGCATCTCACAACGTCTTATTCAGAAAAAATTATTTTACACTGGATGACAACAGCTTCCATAAATAAGTTGATAGAAAGGCAAATGAAGCACAAACCATGTGATCCAAGACAGCAATTACAAGGGTAATGGTTGTCTTTATGTGAAGTAGCAGAATACATTTAATAAAATGAAATTTGTAATTTATTAGTCAGTTATATTCAAGTTGCTATAAATATGTTAAAGATGTCAAACCTGATTTTTGCAGTGATATCTCAGTAAGAATGATGGCTGCTGCCTTTATATGTGTGTAAGCAGAGTTCCTTTCCTTTCGATCTGATCCTGATTTGCTTTTGATACACTTCACTGTTAAATACTGGCCATAATATTTATGTTAGAAAAGCTGCTGTTTCTTGAGATGCAATGGGCACAACCTGCAGCATTGTTCCTCAACACAGTCTCCTCCAAAGGACCTGCAGGGAGAGGAGCCACTCTGGGTGTTTTCTGTAGAAAGAAAAGGAATTGTTTGTTCAGAAACAGTAATAGAGACTTTTTTCCACTCTTGCTCAAGTACCATCAAAAGTATTTATCAAAATAATGATTGTTTTCTTGTTTGAAGTTTGCTTTGCTTGGGTCAAGCTACCTACAACTGTTGTTTTAGCAGAAGTACTGAATCGATGTCTGTCTCCTGTGTCGCTCAGAGCAGTGCAAATACCGGCGTGTTTGTTCCTCTTCATCATGAACTGCTTTGAGAACTCACTCAATGTGGTACCTTGAGCAGAACTTAAAATCCCATTATTGTATTAGGCAGTTCCTTAAGTGACAGTTGTGCACAGCCTTTTATCTGGCAAGGCTTGTTCAGCTGCTTGTTGTACTCTCCCGAGCTCTGTAGGCCCTGCCATGCGATGTCAGCACACGATAAGGCAAGCCTGCCGGTATATTTGACATACAGCTGTGCATCCCATAATGTGAGGGAATCAGATCCTCCGGGCTACCACAGGTGCAGCCATCCCAGGGAGTGACCACTGGGCTCCTGTGTGCAGACCAGGCAGCCCCTGGCTTTGTGAGTGGTGTGTGTGCACCCTTTACGCCCCTCAGGATATCCCAGCCCTTAACGCTGCTCAGGCACCTGCTGGGCACCTTGGCGGAGCAGGGACCACAGATCCCAGGCCACATCTGAGACATGAATCCACCTCACTGCTTATGGTCTAATCAAACTTGTTGAAAAACTGCAATGGGAATCTTGACTCAATCCACTGAAGGGCTTTAACATAATTGATTTTACTGGGAGTTAAGAAAAACCCAAATTGGCAGCAGTTATTTAAAGTTATTTTTGTGCTGCCACTGTCATCGTCAACATCATAGAAAGGAAGAAGATGAGATTTTATATGTATGAATTTGGTTCTTGTGTTCATATCTTACATTTTAAGAGGTGTGTATCCAATACAACCAGTTCCTTATTTTGGATACACTTCTCTGGCAGCATCAATGCAGTGGGCCTCCTCCTGGGATGTATTTTTCTGATGGTTCTGAATAGCACTCGATAAAAGGGGAGAATAAGGGAGACTTCCTCATGTGCATACACATATGTTCAATAATGTTTTTCATAAAGGATAATTTCTGTAGAAGCTTACCTAGCTTTAAGGAAAAGGCACTGGGAAAGAAATGACCCCGCTTGGTATTCTGAACATCCTTTATCAATAATATCTTTCTCACCTATCTATGACCTCTCAGATTCTACGTTCTTCGAAGCAGAAATTTGGATCCCAGTTTTTAGTGACACCAAAGGATTCCAGCAAGCAGCTGGATGTAGGAAAGCCGCTGTTTGGAGAATTGCCAGCTCTGACAAAGCAACACTGTGTTGCTATTTTGCCCGTGAAATTGGCAGAATGATGAGGTCCAGGCGTGATAAGCAGAACTTTGCTACAGTCAGCTCATTTCCTTTTGTGGCTGTGACTGCTGGCAGGATGCAGGCTTCAGACAGCCCTGGAGTGTGGTATGATATGGCCAGAGAGGCTCTGAGAGGTTCTGCCTCATCAGGCAAGAATCCAGGTGTAGCTTTGCACTTGTTATTTGGGAGCTGTTATCTTTGTGTGTAACCAAAGCATGAGGATGTAAAACCTCATCTGGTTTTTCTATACCATAGAGCTGTGAGCTGATAATGTGTGGTATCTATAGGATTCAGAGGAACCTGATGTTGTGGTTGTCCTTTTTTTAATCACTTGGATCAGTCATTTTGGTCTGTCCAAATAAAGGCTTTTCTTCAACTGAGTCTGTTGTATGCAATTTCCACTTTCATTGTGGGCTCTCGGTGATGAGACTTTTCTCATATGTTCTCATATGTCCCTATGGGGTTTTTTCATTATGGATGGGGAGATGGCATTTTCTCTCACAGAAAGTTTTGTGCCAAGTCTTTATAAAGACTCACATTTTTAATGTGAAAAATAGCTCCGGATAAAAATCTGTTGTTGATTTATTCCCTTGTCCTGTTTTTGGCTCCTATCTCTGACTAGAGCAATAAGCTTGTTCAGTGCAATTTTCTTTGATTTTTTAAAACATACAGACAAGCAGTGCTGGTATTCTCTAATTTTAATTTTGCTTTGTAATTTTGGTTTGATTATGACCAACACATGAAATGTGCTTTGACTCAATTAAACTTACAGTTCAAATTTTTGGTTTTGTTTTTTGGTTTTTTTAACCCATGAAAAGAAATCATAATAACAGAACTTGGTTGGGAGTTTAATTATTTTTGTCTTTTTCAGTAATTTCTTCACCAGTTGGTGTATTTTCTGCAAAGAATCTTAATTGAGATACTGCCTAATTTCCTAGCTGGAATTCAGAAAATGAAATATGTACCAGGGAAGGGCAGGAAAAACAAAAAATATTGATTTTAGGAAAACACTTGCCAAGTAATGTGATCAAAGGACATGTATTGGAATTTTGGTTCTTCCATCAGCCTTAGTTTTGTTTGTGGCAGGATACAGAGGAATGAAAGGGCAAACTGAGCTTCCCATACTTGCTGAGAATATTTAAGCAGGTTCTCTGATTTATTTTGTTCCACGGGTGTCATCTGCAAGCTTCAAGTGATGTCCTGTAGCCATGCCTTTCTCCAGTTTACAATGGGAGAAATAAACATAGAAAATGGGAACAATCTGAAAAAATGGGTCCTGCTCTCGTTGCCACCATCCAGGTTGAGGAGAAGCCACTAAATCTCCCTCCCCTCCAAATCCAATCTTCCTGCCAGCTTTTGCGCTGTCCGCCCAGGTGGGCCATGACAGCCTAACTTAAACACAGGGGTACTGGGGCAATAGCACTGAAAGCCTTGCTAAACCTGGCATAAATTATGCTCACTGCTCTCTGCAGCTGCAAAAATTCAGTCATTTCATCATGAAAGGAAACCAGATTGAGCAGGCATGACTTACCCTTTACAGGCCCATTCCAGTCCCCAGCCATCACACCGGCTATGGGCCCCGAGATGGGGTTTCAGGGACAGAAACCAGGCTGGCTTGTTAACAGTTCTCTGGCTTGATCTTTCATAAACTGCTCCCAAATCTCAGGTAACTAAGTCCTCAGTAACTGAAACATGTCAACAGATATACTTATTGATGTTTTGGTTTGATAGGGGAATATTAAAAAAGATGTCTTGATGCAATATTTTTACCATCTTGTTCAGAAAATGATGCTGTTTTAAATCCACTGTACAAGAATATATGATAATCTTGGGGGTGATTAGGAATTCTCTCTCCATTACTTTTACCAACCAGGTGCTTTGATTTGACCAGGCATTCATTATAAACACACACAATACTTTCGCATTTATTCATTCTGCTGTGCTTTGCCTTCGTTCAGTAGTGTAGCAAAGGACTTTGAAGTAATACCCTGATTTCAGAGGAAGGTGTCAGTCTCTGCAGTAGCTGTGCCTCAAGCACTTGGGTTTGTCAGAATTTTCAGAAGCAAATATTTTTAATGAGAAAAGTGAATTGATTCTGTATCCTGTTTCGGATACGTGCATTTTCTTAACTTGTATTGCTGTAGCTGTATTCTTTCTGCAGTATTACTAGTCCGTGCTCGAACCAAGGTCTTTAAAAGGTAATCTGGAGAAGATTTAATTTATTTCTCTGCAGTTTTAATGAATTTATGCAAATCCAAGTGAAAATAAAAGGCTTTTACATATCAGTGTCTTTGCAAGAGGGTACAAAAAGCTTCCTTCTGGTATTTAAAATGCAATCAATTTCTCGTTGCTGACTGAAGTTCAAGCTCTGCATCAAGGGGATGACAAATGGACATGTTCTTAGCATTCATTTGAGGCACGCTGGTCAAGCAGTGGATCAGTTTCTGAGGAGCTGAAGGATGGCTCAGCATTCTGTATTTCAAGTAGCTCATTTTCTACATCCACACATTGTGTTCATGGCTTGAGATGCTGTTGGGGAAAGTGACAAACTCTAAGAATAAACAAATATCTTTGACATCTCATCCTGGAACTTGCTCTGGTTCTACTGATGCAGTGTGTTCTAGATAAGAGCACGGGTTCTTCTGCCTTAGTTTTATTATCTTGGTGTCCTTAAGGGGAGTGAGCCCCAGCCTGTAAGATGCTCACCAGGAGAAGATCCAGTTCAGTACAGCGCTCTAAGCAGTTATTTGTGCTCTCACACACAGCACTCTGTGATAGTGTGAATCCCTCTATGTCTGTTGCAGAAAAGCTACAAGCTTATTCTACTTCAAATCACATTTCAAGTGGCAAATAACTTTATTGCAACTCTTCTTAGGCCAGTGAGCCTTAGGATCTGCTTTTTGAAAAAAATTCTTCCTGACTTTTCAGTGCCATATGGTGCAGTAAAAATTTTTGACCTGATCTTACCAGAAATTAGCCCAAATATGTCAGTGGTGACGACGAAGAAATTCAGGGAGAGAATTCCATTGAATGCCTCTGGTTTTTATTGTCTTGAACTTCTGCTTAAGGATTTAAGTCACTTGTGCAAAATTGATTAAAACTGTAATTTCTGATACATCTTAAAGAATAAGTTTCTGAGATAGCAGAGTAGGGAACATTTGGGTTGTTGATGTGGGGCACAAGATATTGTTGTCTGGAACATTTCAAGGTTAAAACACAGTATGCCATGAAAATGCTTTTGTAAGGATTGTGTGTTGTCACTCTGGGTTCTGTCTCCAAAACTGTCTCAGGCATGAATGATCAAATTGCAGTAAAGTTATGTTGCTATAAATTAGTATTAATTCTTTAATACAACCCAGTATACAAATGTAATTCAGCTATAATCTACTTGGGCAGCAAATTCAATGCTTTGTCCTTCATGTTCTTCTCATGTTTGGGTAAGGAAGAAATCTAGAGACACACTTGCTATAGGTCATAATTGGATCTCAGTTATTTTGGCATAAAACTGGAATAAATCTTGTTTGCACAAATGGAATTACTGCAATTTTATATTGCTGTGAGTTGAATTTCGCCCTGTCTCTAAACAATTCTTACTAAATATTGAAAACCATTAAATAAAATAAGTAGGTCACACAAGTGAGATGATACTGCCCCTTATCTTTAAACAATATTCTAATTTGACTCTAGTGCACTGAAAAGAAATGAATACAGTATGTGCTCCCATGTGAGCAGTCAGAAAGATAAAACTGAATATTCTCTAAATCAGCTTTTCCACGGACAACTGCTTCATCATCATTAGTATGTATATTCTTGTTAATATCTAGGCCACCCAGTTAGGAGATCCTAGACTGCAGCTTTTCATAATTTACAACTACTATCATTTTCAGCAGGATTGTATGCATGACCTATCACAGAATGAACACTTGATACATCTCTCTGTGTCTTCTCAAAGTGTTATTTTGAAATAAGGGCTAAGAATAAATGCATACATCTGTTGAGGAAGTTGCATTTCTGCACAGTGTGGTGATCCTTGCCAACTGCTCTGCCGTGTGTGAGAGGACCGGTCACTGGAGGTGTCTGACAAGTTGGAGTTAAGACAGTTTGGCAGATGAGGGCAGACACAGGAACCTTCTACAGCAATGTGCAAGAGCTGGGATCTGAGTATAAATAAATGAAAAATTCTGTTGCTCCCCAGGGGTATAAATGACAGTGGAGTAGAGATGACTGTAGCCAGGCTTTCAGGCTGAGGCTGGGGAACCAGTCTAGAGGTGACTCTTGTAAGCACCAGGGACCTATGCAAAGGATAATACAGAGATATATAAAATACAGTGCTGGTCTGAGTGACTGACTGCAGTGACAGCCACTGTGAATGGGAGATTCAGCTCATTGTTCAATGCCAGGCAGAATTTGAGACAGAAGTTTCTGGGATGGGATTGGCTGCTGAAATTTTCATTATGTTCAAAATCCCAAGTGATTCTTTTTATTCCACAAATTTCTACTATCCATTTTCCAGAGTAATAAAAATTGCTACTTATTTGCCTTAATAATTCCATTATTATCTGTAACTGTCAAGGAAAGCAGGAGATAGGGTGGGGGTAAATGAAAACCAGCCAAGCAGTAACAGCAAATGCTGCTTATTAAGAAACACTTTCTGTAGTGGCATCTCTGGAGACATCTTGATCAAGTTTTTTTGGTGAAATAAAACCGAATTATGCTGTTGCTCAAACTGGCAGCACATCCCACCTGTGTGTAACTGGGCTTGTTTATTAGTAAAGCAGAGTAAAGTGTCTAAGAAAAGGTGAAACTTCTTTTCATTCCATTGGCTGACATAAAATATATGATAATAGAAACAAGTAGATGATCCTAACCAGGTTTTTGGAAAAAAAAGTAAAAAAGTTAATCTCTGGAGTTACAAGTGAGTCAAAGCACTAGTCTGGAGAAAAACACGTCAAATTTGAAACTAAAATTAAATCTTCCAGCTCTGTGTTTATCACCATTAGCCAATATGCACTTTCTAGGTTAAACTTTTGAAATCATGATGGAAATATTTTATAGAATATTACAACTTTAAAAGTATTTTTAAAAGATTAGGTTTCATGTAGATGATCATTTCAAACTCCTACATTCCTCAAATTTCTTGATCTAACTTGCTTGAAGGTCTCTTGGTGTCTTTTCTGGTTAGGTGCCATCGTCCTGTGTTAAACAGCTTGTTCTAAAGCACAACTATTCTTAAATAAACATATTGAGTTTCATGGGATGAGTCAAACACACTCATGAGACAGAACATTCTGTTACTGAGTCACAGCTGAAGAAGACATGAGGATGGTTAATACAAAATCCTTAATTGTTAGAATTCTGCAAAACATGAAGTAAAGAGGCTCTGACGCTGGTTTGAGAAAAATTCTGTTTTCAGCACAGCCTCAACTGTAAATGCTGTTCAGGTTATGGAATGGCACATGCCTTTGGAGAAAGCACCTTCACTCAGGACATAAAACTCACTGGTTTTTTTTCTGAAAGTGACCAGGATCTGTCAGTTTTATTCTTTTCACAGCATTTTGCTCTTTAACGATCTTTCTTCATTGTACGGATATGTTTATGTCGTTACACTACAAATCTTCAGCCTCAGTATCCCACTTATATGCATTTTTCCACTGATTTGGTGTCTCCAGAAAGAGTCCAGCTGGCCTAGGACTCCTGGTGCATTGGCAGCTGATCTCAGAGAGGTTATAGAGAGAGCTGTGGAGAAATCAAGGACAACAGCTGTACTGTTCCTAGCAAGGTCTTCCACTTTCCTTATCGTCCTCAACAATTTCAAAAACATTGCTGTCTCTTGAAAAGCCATCATTTTCTTCCTGTGTGAACATTTAGTAGTAGGACTGACAGATTATTTTTAAAGACACCATCATGATTTTAATTATGTATATTGTATCTTATGATAGTCAGACACTGCAGCCTTTTCAATCTATTTACAAACTCTGATTTTCTGTGACATATTTTCTCCTGCAAGTCTCGTCTGTTGAAGTAATTTTTTCCCTAATCATTAAATGTATTCTGTGTTCACAGAAAGCAATCGTAGAACGTGTCAGCAGGAAAATAAAGAGGATACTTGTTAAAGAAACATCTACTGAGTAAACCAAGCTCAAATGCATTGAATCAGCAGTGATATCAAACACAAAAAGAAAATAGTTATATGACATGGAACTACTATAGTTACTGGGTTCGCACCTTAATTATGTGCAATCTGCCTAATTACCTGTGTTTTCCATGAAATGTATAGTTCCACAGGAATGTATGAAGTAAATGATGCTCATTCCTGGTTAGTGCTAAGCCACATCAGCCCTGGCAGGTGTTTTTCTAGCACTGAAGAGGCAGTTCCTGCACCATGAGGCTGCTCCATGTATGCATGAGCTCTATCTGCTTGCCCCCCTGAAAGATGCATTTAAAAGATGGTTTCCAAAGGTAGCGGGGACAAAAGTGCTCATGAACTGTGTGTGATTCCTTGGTCAGTGTGCACAGAGCTAGCAGGAGCTGAAAGAGGAAAATCGCCTCTGCATGAAGAGAACTGAAGGGTGGAAAATGTGGGAGCACAGAGATAGGGTTTGCTCTGCCAGTTCTGCTCCCTTCTAGGGAAATGCAGGTACTGTGGAAGGGTGTGTGAAATTAATGTGCTGGGTCAAGAGTGGATTTAGCCTCTTGCTGGGAACTGATTGCCATGATACCTTTTTTGAAAGGCTGATGCCTTCAGATGAAACTGAAACTGCAAACAGGCTCTTTTCACTTGTCCCTTGAGGTAGGTGAGGGCTGAATCTCAATCCAGTTACCAGCTCCTTCGGCCAGGAGCCCTTTCTTATTCTGAGTAGTCCCTCTGCCTTTGGAGAAGTTACTGATGTTGTGATATAGTAGAAAGGTTTGGCTTATTTTTCATGAACTTTGCATCACAATGAAAGATGTGGCAGAAGCAGAACTATAATATTTAGTGTAAAATATAGGTGTTTATTGTAAAATATCTGTTTCGTGAATGCTTTGCCCAGTGACACCTGAGAATTTCAGAACTGCTACTTTCAGTCAGATTTTCCTCTTCATAGCTAGTTCATATGATGGTAGATCAACTAAGCATAAAGCCCCATAAATATGTGATTATTATATTTTGAGTTATGAAGTTTACTCCCATTAGATTTTCAAGGCATTTGCAATGCAGCATTTGTGGAGGCTAACAAAAGAAAACTGAGTTCTCACAAAACCAACAGTCACTGCTTTCTCTGATCCACATTTTTTGAGAATACAGATTTTGTGGCTTTTTATTTAAAGGAAAGAAACATGTATTTCCTACGTGATTTTTGGCTAACTTAGAAGTTTTTTCGCCATCAAAGGTAATCTACTCTACAAATCAGCAACATAAACATCTTGCAGAGAATGATCAGTGAGACTGTGCTGTTGAGAAGTTGGAGTTGCAATTTGCATTTCCAGGACCATTTAGACCAGGAAATGGCAGCATCACTGCTCTCTTTGCTTTACCCAGATGAGGTTGCAGAGTACCCCACACATTTCCTGGTGTGCTTTTGAAGCTCCCAGTGATGAGAGCCCAGGATTCCTTTGGGGACATCCCAACCTTTTAACCTGCCTTTCTCTTTTGTTGATGTTGATTAAAACTTAACTGTCCCCCAACAGCTTTTAAAGTTGCTATTAGATAGACTTTAAATGCCTGTAACTCAGGGTTTAAAGCCCACAGTAATCTAAGGATCAGCTGGGAAGGAAGAAATATGACTTGACCGAGTAAAGCTGACTTTCCCAGAAAACACAACACCAGCATAAATCCAGGCAGCTTTACTGAAGCTATTTCCAGACTAGCAAGCTGTCCCACTCTTTTAGTCTGATGATCTCCCTGCAAGCAGATTCTGTTCTGCCAAACTCCAGAACTTAAACATTGAGGAGAATTGTTTGGAAGCAGCAACTGAGTATGACTGCTAATATCTAGATTTTTGCTCAAGGAACATAAAATTGGGGTTGTTTTTTGTGTTAGGGCATCCATCTAGTTAGGGCACATTCAGTGCATGTGAAAACAGAAAAATGCTGGCATTTATTTGCCATTTCTCTGTCTCACTGAATTTCCTAGCAGGGGTACAGCTTGATTTTTAGGGTCTCTAAAGATACATGAGAATACCTGAATAACTTGTAGCCACTGAAAATTTGGTTTGGACTCAGGACCAAGAGTTAGGCTGATACTGATTGTAGTTCTCAAAGCAGGCATAAAAACATTAGGAAATCATGCATGGAGATGGTTTCCTAGGATGTAGCCAAGAGGAATATATTATTTTAAAAGAAAAAAATACAGAAAAACTAGTAGAGTTAAAATCAAATAATGTGCAGAGATGACTGCTTTCAATTAAAACTTAATGCAGCCTGGGATATTAACTAATGGCAGAAAAGCTACTAATAGAGCTTAAAAAACCAGCCCAAAACCTCACAAGGTTTGGGGCTAGAGGCCTGAAATGACCAAGGGCTTTGAAATGTTGTGAGACACAGATTCCTGTGGTACTGATGGAGATAGTAAGTTTGGAATCTTATTACAAAAACTGAGGCTGTTTGTTTCAAAGACATGAACAATACAGTTGTATCCAAAGTGGAAAACAACTTTTAGGAGGGCAATACAATAATATTACCTTTTTAATATCAACTCTTCAAATTCATTGGAAATATTTCCTGCACCTCAGTGTCCTCCTGCAGGCAGATCTGTTTTGTGATCTGCACAGCCCTTTGCTAAGCCAGTGCAGTTGGTTTACAGCTCCCATTGTCCGGGCATGGCAGCTTGCATGGCATTGAGGTAACACCATCCAGGGCAAATGAGCACCTCCAGCAAAACCAGGGCATTGTCCTGGTCACCTGCAGGCAGACAGCAAATCTGATTACATGTCCCAGACAAAAATAAAATGGATTCTGCTTGGAAACCTGATAAACCACTACTCTCTTAAACCTGCCACAAGGCAAAACTGTTGTTGTTGACTTGGTTAATTTAATACTATAGTTTCAATGATCATCTCTCTGGATTAGCCATCACCTTTTGAAAAAGCAGTCAGGTTTTCCTTTTAAACAGTTTGAAAATGTCCTGAGTTCTTTTGATCTGAAATAGGGAGAGCAGAAACCATCAGATTCATCAAGCAAAACCACATCTATTGAATTTACATGAGAATGTAAATAGTTTTTCATTTTCCTGCATGATAATCTGATTCTTAAATGAATAATTATTTGTCCTTTGCCCTTATCATTTAGCATAGCTAGGAAATGGGCTTATTGATGAGGAAAGATAATGTAATTGCCCTTAGAACACAATGAAATCCTTTAGGACATATTCAGTAAGTGATATTACATAATGAGTGATTTTGGGAATGGAATTTGAGGCTCTTTGCATTAAATTTACCATGTAGCAGCAGTTCTTGTGTGGCAGAGCATATTATCAACAAAAACTCTTAGATGGATTGAATTTAACAATTTTATTAGTAGTATGATATATTCTGAATGGCCTAGGGTCAGTTCTTTATAATGAGCAGTGGTGATTAGAATGTATTTTGCATAATTTTCCATTAGTCCTTAATGGTTTCATTTTATATCCTTTTACAATCAAAAAATCAAATTCATTTGGCTGAACAAATGTCCCGTTAGTTTTTATAGACTTACAGAGGTTTGTGGAGAGACTTACACAGTAGGTGTCAAAGTGTTAATTGCTAACAAACCTTCAACAATGGGAGACCCTCAGCTTTTCATGTAAGCTTTCTCATAATAAAATGTCTCTGAGGGAAGCAAATGCTTGAGGTTCAGGGTGTTTATGTAAAGTTCACAGAGTTAACTCTGATTTTGAGGGTGTGAACCATTGAGGGTGTGTCTTGACCATTGTGCCAGCAGAGTGTTCTCTGTGGAAGAAAGCTCAGCAGGTAACCTAAGTGTGATATACCGATCATATAAAAACCACCCTGTACTGTTAAACAATACTTTTATACCATTAATCCTTTCACAACCTCCTCAGAAATCAGACTGAACCAGCAATTATATAAACCCTGGCAGGTCAATGACAGCCTTAGCAGGGTTGGAGCAGCCCTGTCTGAGCAGCATCTGCAAAGAGCAAAGCAGGAAAAGTCATTTCCCAAAGCAGAGTGCTTCCCTCACTGTCACAGGGTGCACATGCACAACGTGCTATGCACATTTTGGGGCGGGGAATCAAAATAAATGGACTGCTAAGAACCATGCATTCCTCATTGAGCCACATGAACTGAACCACGTCCCTTAAGCCACGTCAGTGAGTGGGATGAGTTGGAAAGAGAAATGGGAGAGAGATTTTGGCCCCATGAGAAATGTAAGGGCTTGTTTCTCATTGTTTTTCTTCTTGCTGAACCCACATTTCATATTTTCGGTTTATAATGATGCTTTTAAAGTTCTGTACCTTCATTATTGATTTTTATCTCACTATCAGTCACCTGTAATTCCCACTGAATTATCCTCTGTTCTCTGCTGACTGCCACATTCTAGTGCTGATTTGTGGACACAAAGTACACCATGAGAATTTGTTATTCACAGGAGTTGATGATATTTGTTAGCTTTATTTTCTCCATAACCTGCAATTTGTTAAAATGATGGAACTGATTTCTTTCTACCGTTTTAAGCATGCATTTTAATTTCCCAAATGCTTAAATTTAAAAAAAAATAGGTTTTATGGAATGTTCTGCAGAAAATTAAGATTCCCTCATGCACAGAACTCAAGTACATTTTGTTTTTCCAAGGCACAAAAATTAAATGAGAATTTTATATAGAAGTAAACTGACATATCAAACCTGTTAATTTACTGCTGATTTGATACAAATAAAAAACAGGTTTGGAGTTTTCTTTAAGGGGGGATTGGAAAATCTCTGAACAACCATTCTGGCTTGACAGAGAATCTCAGAAGAGTAGGCTTGCTACAAATTAAAGAAAACTTCCATTTACCTTGCAAAATGCTCTAACTCATTATGTTTTGGGATTCAGCCTAATGTACCTACAAATTAAAATGATGAATTTGTATCAAAGGGAAATAAAAAGGTTAATTGTAATGTGCATTCTTGTTTCTTCTTTTATAACCGATTCATTACAGGGCTACATCTATGTCAGAAGTGAATCCTGAACGTCTCGATATTAGTCTCTGAAAAACTGCAGTCATTGATAAGCCCTACTGTTCATTATAAAAATGAAGAGTTTTTAATTTGAAAAATTGCAAAGAGACTTCCTAGCCGTTCTGAAATGAATCTTAATGCTCTTATTGTGGGAATCAGCAGCATTGCTTTTGATGCATCTCATTAATAACAAAGAGCCTCATTCCAGTTATTAAAATACTCTCACATGTTCTGTACTGATCATTTTTTAGTTTTCACAGTTTGTTGCTTGCATTACTCCCCAGCGACGTTATATGTGTAGATTGTTCTCCGAGTATGTACAACTGAATAATAATATTAAAAACTAATAACTTCCTTTGAGTGCACTGCAGAATTAAGAGAGGAGAACAGTTTTAAGCCTTTAATATAATGAAAAATTATATTGGAGCTTTCATGTTGTTTTGCTTATGCTTCAGTTATTGCTTTCATTAAAGTTTTAATTTCCAGAGATATTGCTTTGATAAAATTACATCTTTGGTTATTATCTGTGCTCACACTGAAAATTATGGGCCTTTTCTGTCATTTATTGCCATCTCTTTTCTGTTTTAATTACTTTCCCTAATGCATACAAATAATAGAGCAAAATTGAATTAAAATACTTCGTCTATATAATCGATGAAAAATGTGTGAGAACAGAGATTATAATCTTCAAACTGAAGCACTACAGTAAAAGAAGAGCCAATGAGATCTTTGTTTTTTTCATAACAGTGCTCTGTTTTTCCATTGATCTAATGAGAGTAAATATTAAAATGGAGTTGGTGGGGAGAATACTGTTAGAGGTTTTACTGTACTTTTAAAGAAGTATCTAATTCATCAGTTAGAGTTGTTCTGTAAGATAGTTGTGATTATTGTTCTGAGGGATGCAGATGAGATCCCTGAAACCAGGGGAGGCTGGGTCAAAACCTCAGTTTGGTGAAGTACTGGAAACACAGAGTAATTGAAGCAAAAGGTGGTGGTGACCAATAATGGGGCATGAGTGAGGTGGAGAGAGTTCAGACCATCCCAAACTGACCTCAGTAAAATATTTCTTTGTATTGTGTGGTTACTTATAAAGGCTGAAGCAATGAACATCTCATTTATGAAGATATAATGATACAGCATGTGAGAAAAAATGTCATCGTCTGTTTTGGTCAGCTGTCATGATTGGTTTAGTTAAATATTTTTTGCCAGAAACCTCCTGTTATGATTATATTCCTCCTGAGAAATGGACCAGCATTCCTGCAGGCACCTGCATGAGCTGATCCTCAGGGCATGTGGAGTTGCAGGGACCCTCGGTGTTGGGCTATCTCTGTGCTTATCTTTGTGTCACTGTAATTATGGCACTGGCCCCATACCACATGTGAAGGGCTCCAGCTGGCTGATGCTTAGAGCAAAGGGTACCATATAGGTATCTTAAGTACCCGCAATTTCTTTTAAATGAAGATTAAGGCTGAATCAGATATGTTGAAGTGCAGCTGAAGGAGTGGAATAGAGAAGGAACTTGGTGTTTGTAAAGAATGAATTGATAAAATTTATTCTGGCAAACTCTTTGCAAACCAGATGTGATTTCATTTTTTGCCACCTGTGTGTTCCAGTGAAGAACTGTAATAATTGTGATAGATTAAAGTTTAGTTCTTACCGTAGTTTCCTTTTTTTAAAACCTCGCTTTAAGTTTCATGATCACACCTGCTCTTTTTTTCCTAGGAAGAAGGGCTGGCTTTCTCTGGTATAAGCCTTAATGAGCTGAAAAAAAGACAAATTCTGGGAAGTAAAGAAAGTGAAACAGTGAATTGATCCTTACTGGTGTTGTGGCTTAAAGACACAGTTTTCAATGCAGTCACAAAAGTGAGGGGGAGATTATCTTGTATGGATATCCATGCTGCATGAATTTGGGTAGCAGCAGCTAAATTAAATGGAAACAGCCAGATTTAATCTGGTTATGGTGTCCTAAGTGCATAGTGAGAGTGTTTGTGAGAAGAGCGTGTTGGGAAATCTCTTAGAAGTAGGGCTGAATGTGCCAATGCCACTGAAAATTCCAGTTCTCTCTGCTGTGCTGGTGTTGGTCCTTGCTGCTCTTTCTGATTCAGGTGGCACCAGAGGTGCCCTACTGAAGTTCCCTGCAGCATTCAGGGTCTGTCTGCTGGTAGCAGCTGCACTGGTGGCAGGAGCAGTAGAAGCTGGTCTTCCTCTGAACATGTTTAATCCATCTCTATGTCTTCATTAGCAATATCCACTTGATCCTGTAGTTATGGTTACAGTGTTGTATTAAATGTAGGAACTAATTTGGTTCAGAAAAACATTCACACCAGTTTATATCATGTTGAAAGACCCAGTGTATGATAAATCACCCTATATTAAAAACTTCTCCCCTTATCAAAAAGATAAAAACCCAGTACAAGCTGTATGGAAGAGTGCTCTCAAATAAATGATTTCAAGGGGGATGTTATTCAGAGAAATTAAATGTTTGAGTGCTGCGCCTTTGAGATGAATAAAAATTGTTTCATGTGTTGGCTGCTTTATAGAGAAAAGACTGCGATTTCCAAAGGATTCCGAGAGATCAGGACTTTATCTTCCATTTCTAGCTTTTATACGTCTTTTGAAAACTAGGTCAAAGTGCTTACTGCTATTACTGTCACTTAAAAGGGATTTGTTTCAATATTCATCCTAGTGAGCTTTGGAGAAATTTCATCCTGCTCATTTCAGCAGGGATTCAGATTTAGGACTTGGCTGTTGTCTTTGTATCACTGACTGTAAAAACTGAGGCTGGTGGTAGGCGACGATTCCGTGCACCATGGAGAGCTCTACAAAAGGGAGCCTTGTCCTCTCGTGGGGTTTGTTGAGCCATTGATATCTGGGACGGTTTGCAGGGGAACAACAGATGGAATATTTAGCAGTGTCCTGTTAAAGCAATGCAATTTCTCCAGTGCCTGGTCCACAATACTTTGTTGGGATTACCAACAAAGGTGTTTTTATGCTGTTCTCACCTAGATTTGCCGTCCTTCCTGTAAAAGTCCAGGAGAACTGCTGGAGAAGAAAGTACAGATTTCTCTCATTGTATCTGAGACCATGGGGTGGGTGAGAGTTGCCTAAAGCACAACCAGAAGGCAGCATCAAATGGTGCAGAGAAAGCTCTAATTATTGTCCCAAATGGAGCCAAAGAATAAGGGATATTTAATTAAACACTTACATTTTTTCCTGTTCAGGTTAAGCCTTTGAACATGTGGATGTTGAAATAACAATTATATACGCATTTCTGAGAATGAGCCATTTGCTAAACAGGCCTCAGGTATCTTTGGAAATCTCTACATTTTAATATTGAATCTCTGCAAACAGATTTTTTTCTCATCTGGGATGGTTTTATCATGCTAGCTCCTGCAGATTCAACGTTAAATCTGTTTCAAGTATAAGTACATTATTCATAGCCAGGTCAAATATTTTGAAAGTTTTATCCTGTAAAGGAGGCTTAAGTTTTATTTCTCTGTATTATGACTTTTTATCACATTTTCTGGCTGATAAATGCAATTTTCTCTTTTGTGCAACAAATAATCATTATGGTTTTAATTTTGCATCAACCAGTTGAACTTTATATGATGTTTTTTATTGTGAACAGCTGGCTATAGCATTAAAGAGTTTGTTTCAGTTATATCAGCAACATCCTGAATGGATATTGTCAAATACCTTTGCTATATATAAAATAGAGCTGACTTTAGTAGCTGTTCAGTTAAAAAAAAAAAAAAAAATTCTTAATTTCATGATGTTTAAAAAATCGGCCAAAAATAAAGGAATACTTCAGTGTAAAAGTATGAAACTTCACCTGGCTGCTCAGCACTTTGTGCAACTGTTGCATTTGTTTAATCTAATGGAAAGGATATTGTACAGTGCTGGTAATCTAATCTGATTGATTAGAATCTAATTGATTCTGCAGTAAGAAAAGCAGGCAGCTGAGGGAAGTGATCTTCTTATCAATAGAAATGGATATTAAAGAAGAGGGACACAGGCTCATTTTTTGGTGTCCATTGACAGTTTTTGTTGCCTTAATACAGCAAAGACAAGGAGAAATGAAGTGAGTTTAGGAGCTCAGCAGAGAGCCACTACAGTTTTCCGGGCAGAAGCTGCGAGCCTGTGGTGGGAAGCTGAGGGAAGAGCTTGTCCTACCTGGGGAAGAGATGCCTTCCCCTAAGGGCAGCCCCTCAGTTTCTGCAGGTTTACCTGCAATGCAGCCTAACAGGGTTTCGTTTTCTCTGGCAAGCAAATTTTCAGACATCTCAGTATGGTTTGAGAGTTAAATTTAGTGCTCTCTAACTCTTTTATTTTGAAGCAGGAGCTGAGAAGTGAAGTCTTTGGCAGAGCCAACCATTACCTTCTATTTGAGCCTTATTTTTAAAAGGTGCTTGAATGTTCTGTTGAAGAGAAGAATGAAAGTAATCAACACTGAGTTTCAAACAGAACCTTTTGTGCAGTCTTTTAAGCACCACTTATTCCCTGATGTCTTGTTTGTTTACAAAATAGCTTGGATGAAAATGACATTCCAAAAGCAAGAGTTTATTATGAATACAGGGGAAAATTGTACTTCTCTCCTGTAACTAAGGATGGTTCTGACACACAGGTCAACACATGCTCCTGGAGAATATTTTTTTATGGTAAATAATCTCCATGTGTGCCCCAGGTTTCAGCTTTATGGACTAGCTGCACACAGAGACCTTGTCAGACACGGGAGCACAAGGCCAACAGATGGACTGGAAGAGGGCAAGTTGTGTCCTCTGACTGTTGCATTAGTCAGTCACCTTCACAGAGGAATTTTTTCTATTTGAAAGGCACTTCAAGAAGTAATTAATAACTTTAGAGTATTCTTAAAAGATAGTAAGATTTTGATAAAATTTCTCTAGTACCCTATTTTTTAGAAGTTCATAATCTCTCCGTGTAGTGATAGAGTTCTGTACTTAGTAAACATGAATAATTAGCTGAGCCCTTCAAACTTTTGAGAGATGAAATCTTGATTTCATTACCTTCTGTTTTGTATAGGTCAAATGGACGTTTGCATAGAACAAGGGAATAAGTTTAAAGGCATAGGAAATTAAAATTTTATGAGTGTCTGCCCACCAGGGTTGATGAATCAGACTGACTTCAAAGAGAAATGAGGTTTTCATGTCATCTACTGTTTTGAGTTTTTCTAATGTTTAAAGGGGAGGGAGCTTTCATGTATCTCTCTCTCTCATATGCCACATCTGATCCAAAGCCGATCAAAGTCTTTTAGTTAATTTCAATAGGTCTTCAGTAGATGTTAAAATCAGTTTTACTAATTGCCAGAGGGGGAAGATGGGATTTTGAGCCACCTGAAAAATTTGTAACTTCCATCAAGGTCTTATGGAGATCAACACCGAGCTATGCAGTTGTGCCTCAGTTCCACCAACAGCCAGCAGACAGGACAACTTATGAAGGGAGAGGGCTGCAGAAGGACTAAATGAGTTCCATGCTGGTGGTACCTGTGTTTTCTAAGGCCCCTTTCTATCAGAATCTGTAGCTGTACAACTGAAGAGTGCCTTCAGCATGTCTTTTTGGCAAAGAAAAATCAAACTTTAAATCTTTTAACCCTGTATTAAACCCTTTCTCCTGCACTGAGTATGCCATTTGGTTTGTTTGCTGTCTGAGTCCACACACCGCATGATTTTTAGGTTAGCTTATGACAAATGACTGTATGAACTATAGAAAGTAGAGAGGGCAAGACACAGAGCTCAGGTTTATAAAAGCTTGTCATCATGGTAGGAATGAAGTCTTGCAGTTGAAAAGCCAATTGCAACTCCCTTCAGCACAAGTGACCCCTCCAGCCTGTCTGTGCTTGTTGTAAGATTAGTCTTTATTTTGCCCAGGGGACAGACATGGTGTGTGTGTTCCAACAGCTGCTCCTATGAGCAACACAAGGCATTGAAAGAAGAGGAAAGGATTTTCTTTGTAGTGGTGGATTAAAAACTTGATCTAGAAAAGAATCAGTTATTAAAAAATCCCCTGATGGACACTGGTGTTAAAGGAAGAAGAATACATCCATATACCATGTTTTCAGCCACGTGGCTGCTACTTTCTGCTACAGCCGAATTTACAGCATAACTCATTAGTGTCCTTTAGCTGTGACTAATAGGAAATCATGTTTATTCAGGACCTCTGTGGCCTCTGTCCAAAGGGATAATAAATGTGCCATCTGTGAGAGTAATTTTGTGATGTATACATATATATATGGAGAACAGGAAGCATAATAATAAGGGTGGCTTTTGCATAGATTCAAGAATATGCTTTTGATGGCAAAGTGACTTTCTTTTGCTGTCAAGTTGAAATGGAGTCAAGCCTGATGTCTGGATGACTCTCTGGGCTGTTAACACTTCCCTGAGGTACTGCAACCTGTTCTGGTTTGGAATTTGGAGCAGTTCACAGATGGCTCCACTGGTTTCATGCTAATAATTTCCGGAGCCGGGTCTGAATACAGAGATTCAGATGGAATAGAGATTGTAATTGGAAACAGGTAGATGGAAGTGCTCCTGAATGACACCTACAGAGTATTTTTCATGGTTCAGATTTACTTGTGTCTGTTTCATTTGATACTAAATTTGTTCTCTCACAGAGGATGATTGCAGTTCCTTCCACTTGAAAATATCCCATTATCACACCATTTAAAAAATTATGTGTCAATATGAAGTATATCATAATGTTTCAGAGCATAGGTGAAATGTCACAGTAGAATACAAAAGAAAGTGTGCAGTAGGAGCATAAAAATGGAAAACTATGTAACATATTTAGGGAAATTATTTTTGTTGTGTGAGGTTTGGCTTTTTTTATTTGGTTGTTTTAAAAGAAAAAGATTGTTACTGTTAGTCACACAGTTAATCTGAAAGTCTGTGGGGTAATAAGGCAAAAGCAACCTGAGGGTTTTTTGCTTTTAGAACAATAAAATTTGTATATGAATAAATGAGTCAGAAATTACCAAAGCAATGCTGATGTCAACGGTGTTCATAAAATCAGGTTCTTTCATTACTGCTCACCTTAGAAGAAGACTGCAGACGGAGAAGTTTGGGCACTTCTATGAGTTTGAAATACATGGTTTGGGCTCTCTTGTTTGACTGCAAGTTCATTCTGTGATTCTAACACATTATCTCCACTAGCAATGTGATTCCTTCAAGTAGCTGCAGACCAGTTTTGCCTTTTTTATAAAACTACATTAACCAAGTATATGAATTACTGTTTCACTTCCTGCCTAAATCAAGCAGACTTATACCACGTGCAGGTGTAGGGAAAACAGGCAGCATTGCAAATAGACCCTCATGCTACACTTTTAGTCTTAACCACAACAATGTGCAAACCCTGGCCAAAATAAAGGAAGGCAGCGATTGATGTAGCGCTCTATAAGGTCCAGTGCTCTCTTCAGGATCACAAAAAAAGAGTTTTTCTCCTCTCTGAATTCTTATCTTTTCAAAATAAGGCACATACACAGAATTTAACACGAGCAGGCAAAGGGCATGTACTGAGCTTTGCAAAGGCTGCTAGAATGATCATGATCTCTTTCTGTGAACTGTACTAAGATAGACATTATTTTCTCTTAGGTTCATAAAATTTGGTTTCCCATCTTTCTGAGAGTGGAAATGGCTGAGGTGGAATATGAATCATGCACATGAGCTCAGTCTGCCCTCACTCTGCACAGTGCAGAGGGGTGGCACCTCTGCTCTAAGGCACAGCTCCTGATCTCCCTCTGCAGCAGAGATGTTCCCATTGTTTTGTGCAGCTTCCCCAGCCTCTCACCTTTCCAGCCAGGCAGTGCTTTGCATTAGATTGCCCTGGCAATTTCCACATTGATAACTTCCACAGCTGAGTTTGTACTCAGCAAGTATTCCCACAGTACAACTCCCCATTCTGATCCTCTCTGAGGATACAACTCATACTGAATTATACTCTAACCAGATCCAAGTTAACCTGGTTAGACTCTGTGTTTTCCACTTGTGGAAGTATTTCCCTTTCCTGGTCTAAGAGCTGTGCAGTGGGCTGTTAGTGAAGGTTACAACAGCCCTTTTCTCCCCTTATATTTAGCAAATGTATTTCCTGAAGATAGCTATGTCAGAAATTACTCTTTTAGGCAAATCTTTCCTATTTTAGCTCTGTTACAGTACCTATTCCTACATTCTTGGAGGGCTGCAATTCAAGTGGTAACATTTCAGTTGGCTCTCCCCTAAGGGGCTGACACATCATCTGTGGAATCACTGAACAGGTCTAAGAATAACTCTATCTTCTTTCCAGACAGATCTCTGTGTTCTGCCACTGCCTGAATCTCAATGTCTTAGTCAGAAGGACTTGAAACTCAGCAGAGCTCTAATGTTCACACTGCCAGCTGACCACTTCCAAGGACAGTGGAGTGGTGGAAGCCCCTGCTGCCACCAGCACACACAGCCCACCTCTCTGGGCTCTCCATCCCCACGTTGTTTATGGGATTTTCTGTTACATTTCTAGATGGTCTGTGTTGTTCTTGTGACTTTCCTGCTGATAGCAGTAGTGAACAAAAGTTTTGGAATTGAACAAAAGTTTTGGAATAATCTTGGTTTATAAACCCAAAGACCCCTCATCTATCCAGCTCACAGAACTGCTGTTCATGAGACTCATTCTTGAGCACCAGAACTTGCTGACCTTGCTTCACCCCTGTGGAATCCTGAAGGAAAGCCTTAGAGATGCCTGAGAAATTCAAGCCTGGCCCTCTCAGTAAAACCTCCATTTTTCCACAGGAAATTATTCTTTAACATTAACTATACCATTTCAGCAGTTGATTTTCTAGTAGCAAAATTTGAAATAGGTATGTTTTATCATGAGTCGTCAAAATTTGGATTAGGCTGGAAATATTTACAGCCAATGTTATTGATGCTAATAAAAATGCAGCTGCTCAGTACCTGAAAAACCTGGATTATGGTATGCAGTGCCTGGCTTTTATTGCCTGACTCTGGAAATGGGACATTATGGGATCACATTCCATGAAACTTCATCAAGTTATAGAAAGAATCAGGGTCAGCCCCAGAGTCCTCAAAGTCATTTGTCTGGTTTAGGTACTCCTGCTTTTCACATGACTGATTGTCCACTCATGCCTGGAAATCTGAGGGTTACAGAGTAGCTGATGGCTCTCTCTGGGCACAGTTATTATGGGTGTCACGAGGCCCCAGAAATACTCCTCACCCCTC
The DNA here is from genome assembly GCA_013399225.1 of Rhipidura dahli. Taxonomy (NCBI): domain Eukaryota; kingdom Metazoa; phylum Chordata; class Aves; order Passeriformes; family Rhipiduridae; genus Rhipidura; species Rhipidura dahli. Next base: position 2,754,159 of record VXAC01001407.1, read on the forward strand.
CACGACACCCTTCCAAAACTGAACCCGGGAGACCTTTCAAAAATCACTGCAGGTATGGTGATAATTCTTGTGCTTTTTGGTGAGACTGAAATTGTGACTTGCACCTTGAAATAGTGACAGGCTTACCTATTCACAAGGATTAATGAAAAGAAAGACATTGAAAGGAATTTTCTAGTGGAAAGGTTTTGCTTCCTTTTCAGGCCAAATAGGAATGTTTTGGCAGTGATGTTTTGTTGCATGTTGAGCAAACAGCATTTGATTATATTGTCTAAGCAGACACAAAGAAGCATTGCCAGACAACTGCTAGCCTTAAGAAGAAAAATAATCCATTTAAAATCCTCCTTTAGGCTAATGCTGCTGCTCTCACATGCAGAATTCCTAATCTACATCGTTGTAATTAGAGAGAATATTGTTTTGGTGAGAATGAGCCCGGCACAGAAGACCCAGTGTTTGCACATAGAATACGTGCTACAAGAGCCACTCAAGGTTGCACAATCACCTGGTGGAACAGAAAAATGAAAGGAAAGTGCGTCCTCAGTGACATTTTAGAAGAACCATAGGATTTTTCACACATGTGCCCCAAGCTTAATTATACTAAACCCATTTTACATCCCTCACTATCTGATGGCAGTTGTCTCCTGCTGCAGAAATGAATCAAGAGGTGAACAACTGCAAGGAATGCTTTTGTGTCTGCTGCTGATTAGAAAGTGAATCAGTGAACAGAAATTGGAGCTTTGTTGCAGTGGTGCTGTGGCACTGCTCTGTGCATCACAGCCAGCTGGGGTCACTGCTCCAGCAGTGCTCCTGTGCCCGCCCTCAGCCCGATATTCTCCCCGCCCCGTGTTAATTAGCTGCAGGGGGAACTTAAGTTTAGTGTTAGGTTCATGGTTGGACTGGCTCATCTTCAAGGTCCTTTCCAACCTAAATGAGTTTGTGGTTCTGAGAGCCCAGCTGATGCCATCTGAACATTGCCCCAGCACTGCTGAAAGTCGTCTGTGGTGCCTCGATGTCACATACCAGAGCAAGAGCAAAAGCCTTCCCTTAGGAAAGGTGACAGTTTGGATTTGTGGCAATCTGTGATAAAATCAGACAGCTGTTTTTCCAGCAGTGTTCATAAATAATGCACTTTTATATGATGTAAAGAAGACTTGAGGATAACTTAAAACTTTTGCAACTGTGAAAGGGCTGATCCCCACCCAACACAGAGCTGAGGTGGCCAAAGCAACACTTGTTTCAAATTCACTGAATGCTGATGGCTTTGAAATCCACAATCAAAGTCAGTCTTGCCCAGCTGTTTCTGTCTTGTTAGACTGAAATGACACAAGATCACTTTGGATAAAAAACCATTCAGAAAGAGAACTTTATGTGTTTCTTATTGAATAGGTGTCTTCAGTTAGCTGCATCAAAACAGCTGATAGCAACTTTAGAAGAAACTCAAATTAAAGTCGTTTTTATTCCCTTTTCTCTAATTTTATATGAACTGAATTATGATGTATCAACCACAGGACATTCTTACTTGATCAAGAAAAAGTTTTATCTTTGTCATAATTAGTTTTAAAATCTGTGCTGCTTGTTTTAAATGGATATTTTAAGTGCCCAAGCAACTTCTCTGAAACTGTCAGGATCACTCCTTCACACCTGTGACCTTGTCCTCTTGAGATTTTTCTTAATCATGTTCCTCTTCCATCAGGCGGTCAAATGTGTAAGTATCTGATTTTGTGTATTTCATCAATAAGTCGTTATCCCAAGTGATTGCTGGCTTTTCGATAGATGGAAAAGTACTAAAAGCTAAATATTCTGAGAGAGACAGGCACTGTTTATTCTTTGCTTGCTTCAAACACTTCAGTGGGTTTTCTGAGAACACTTTTTGTTTGCGTTTCATGTGAACCAAATCTTTGGTATTTTACCACATTTAATATTAATCTGTATTAAAGCATCTTGTTAGCACTGTTGTAGTTACAGACAAGTTTTATTTTAATTTCTGGGTTCGGTGCCTGGTGTTTTCTGGAAAATTTACCTTGCAGATGGAATTTCCCTCTGTAAATCTTCAGGGCAGAAGTGAAACTGGTTTTATAGGTTACTTTTTATTTACTGTGCTGTCCTTGAGGAGAAAAGTTTTGGATACAACAGACCTGACCTTGTCTTTGTACTTTGACAATAAGGAAACCTTATTTAAAACCAGTCATGATCTTTGTTCTCTGGCTGTTAGAATCTTTCAGATGCATAAAGTTCATTTTGGAGAAATTAAATTCATAAGGACTTTTCTGAATGTATGATGGAACCACAGCTTTTTTATGAGTTGTATTTTGAATATGAACCCTTCTTAGCTCCAGGTTTACAGCAGGGAGAGAGGAATGGCATTATTGCCTTTGGTACCAGACCTCATTGCAATGGAGTCAGCAGACAGGTAGGGCAGGGGTCCCAGCTTGAGGTGGGGGAGGAATTGAACAGGAAAGGAGAGGGAGAAGAAACAAAAAAGTAAAGAGACTTGGTGGAGAACTACACTGTTGGTTGATAACAAGACTGGTAATTTGTTTTATCCCTCATGCCTCCAAATCGGTCTTTACCCACAAAATCACAGACTCACAGAATGAACTGGGCTGGAAAAGACCTTGGAGATCATCAGGTCCAACCTATGACCTGACATCACCTTATCAACTAAACCATGGCACTGAGTGCCACATCCAGTCTTCCCTTTTTAAACACCTCCAGGGGCGGTGACTCCCCCACCTCCCTGGGCAGCCCATTCCAGTGCCCAGCCCCTCTTTCTGTAAAGAATTTTTTTCCAAAGTCCAGCCTAAACTTCCCCTGGCACAGCTTGTGGCTGTGTCCTTGTCCTAGGTTAAAAATAGATGTATTCTATTACCACCAGCTGTGGACCATTAGCTGTTATCACCTGTTAACGACCCACCCCTGATAACAGATGATGGGCCATCAAGAAGCCACCCAATGACTCATGGACTTATCTCACCCTTTTGTGAGATGCTCCACCCAGGAGGGGGAAGCCCGGCATTCCCACCTGGATATAAGCTAGCCCTAGAACTGCCTAGGGGGTAGCCCTGTCTACTGGGTAGCTGGAGGACAAGAGCCACCACAGATTTTCAGTTGGACACCGGACCTTCCATCGGCTCATTGCTTCATCTGGATCACTTCAGTTGGACTGCTTCTGCCACCCTAATAGGGTATCAGGTTGCATCTAACTTTATCTGTACCTTTTTTTTCCTTATATCATTTTGCTTGTTTCTACCTTTTCAATAAATTTCAAACTTAACTTGTGACCTCCCACTGGTTTGTTTTCAAACCAACACAGTCCTCTCGTCCTGTTGCTGCTTGCCTGGGAGAAGAGACCAACCCCAGCTGTACCTGACAGTCTGGGCAGCTGCAGCCCCAGGTGCCCATCGCTAGCCCTGCCCTGTCTGCCTTGCTGGGGTCCTGCAGGTTATGTTAAGGGCACAACCCTCCTACTTTGCTGTGACTCTGGCTCCTGCCTCACTTTCCCTTACTAAACATCTTCCCTTTGCTGCTCCTTGGGACTGTCTTCCTCTTTGGAGGTGATTGTATCTGAAGTGCAAAACCAGCAAACAAAAATACCCTGCTGGAGACAACTTCAAGTGCATGTACTGCAGAGTGGATTTTTCTTTCTCTGTTTAGTTATTAGCTTAAGTTGTGATGCAGAGGATTCTAAATTTCAATTATCTTTGTTTATTTCCTTCTTGCAGTATTTTTCTTCCCCTGCTTTTTCTTTAAGGGAGATGCTGTTTCTGTGTCTGTCTCTTCACTGCCAGCCTGGAAAGCTTTTGAGCAGACTGAAAAAGCAGACTGAGATTTTAAAGGTCTATTAATGGTTTATCCCTCAAATTTTTTTTGGTCCTGCTAATTGAACAGCATTAAGGAATGTAATTGGCGATCAAGAGATTGTTAAACCAGATAGGATGTAGGTTGGATTGCATTTGTGTGCCCGTGGTTGATGCTCCCTATTTTCTGGAAGCAGTCAGAGTTTGGAGTGAAAAAGGAGTGCATAATTTTGTAGTATCAGATGAGCATAGTAATCTTATGTTGGGCTGCTAAACAAAATCCTTTTAAAATCTTGTTTGAATTTCGGATTCTGTGTTAGTGAGAAAAGCAGCATCTAATTTGGTAAAAAGAAAAGGTGGTTGAAGACAGCTTCCTCTGCAAAGAAACTGGGCCACTCTAATCTGCATGCACTAGTTTTCCTACATGAGAAATGTATAAAGGATTTTCCACTTTCTGAACTGTCACTTAGATCCACACTGAAACGTTTTGGCAGTCACTTCCTATATGGTTCGTCATATGTCTCCTTGATGATTTCTCACTCTATGGAGGAAGGGGGTGAGTGAGGAGGAACTAACAAATGATAATCTAAAAAAAAAAAATTCTCAGTGTATGCAATTTAGAAATGTCGCATACACCTTGCAAAGAGTATGAGATCTTTCAAGTCAGGATCCTGTGAGGCAGTGTGGGTGGCAGTGGAGATTCTGCCACTGCTATATAAATGCACTTGCAAGGCAGAATATGTATTGATTGTAATCATTCTCTTACAAGAAAAAAAAATGAAAACAAGCTTTTGAGGCTGAATATGAGTAACAGGAATGCCAGTCCGTTGATGCTTCTGAGTGATACCCCTGAAGGACAAAATACAGAGTGGAAAGCTGCCACAGAAGGACATCATTGAAGTGGCTTAAGATGGCAAAGTTGTTCTTATGCCAACAACCTCCTCCCCTCTGAAACCCTGGCGGGGACACAGAGTGGTATGTACAGAGTGGTTCCTGTCAGCGTTACTTTGTGCTCCCAATAATGTTAGTTACTGGTGCAGTTTCTGAAAGACCAGCTGGGACTGACTGATTTGTAGAGGAAACTTCAGTTCCTTGTGGATCTCATAATCTCATCTTTATTTCCATTTTTTTAAGGCTAATGCAGTTACCAAGTGATGGTCACAGAATGGGTCAAAACTACTTAAAACTTGTGGCTTCTGCTTTGTGTTAATAGACCCAAATCTGATACATTAGTTAGGTTATTTTTGTTTCTGTTTCTCCAGAGAATTTGCAACGAGCATGAAGCTGACACAGCAAATCACTAGTTCAAGATGCATCAAAATTTTTCATTTTTCATAGGTGTGTATGCTGGAGAAAACAAATGCAGCAGCACAACTGAAAGGCTCCTCTGCCTGCAAAAAGTCTTCAAACATCATATAAATATCTTTTCAAAATGAAGAATATCTAGATTTCAGAGTAATGCTTTCAATCTGCTCGTTTTAAACTGCTTTCCACAAGCACCTAAAATGAGGGTATTTTTTTCCCCTGAGGAATATCAGAACTTCAGAGCTCAAATTAACTGGACAGCCAGAGATAGGAGTAGAAGCTTCTGATCTCCAGACTTACACTTTCTCCAAACCTGCCAAGCTATTAGCTGAAAACAGGGTTGCATTTTCTGCACTGCCTGAGCTTGTGCTGTGTCTGTGTAACTCCTCCTAAGGGGCTTTGTCTGGCTTCCCTGGGTCTGTACCTATTCTTAAATTGCAGCAAAGTTCAGCCTCCCTGAGCTCCAAGGAGGTTGTACAACAGAGGAAACCACCATGTTTTTAATGAAATCAGATTATTTCTGTAAAATGGCATTGACTCACCATCCTACTGAGAACCGTGTCTGGAAGTAACTTCAGTTTTACTGAAACAATATCTCCTTATCCTACCAATGCCTGTATCCAGCAGTGGCCTTGGAGCCACTTTTTGGAAGCGTTGTTATTAGACTATTGAACAAAATTATATTGCACTTAGACTGAAATGCTGCAAGACGGAGTTTTATAATAAGTTGCAAAACCTAGTCTGAAAGTCTCACAACAAACTGAGGAAAGGGCAGCTTCAGTCCTGCTTTTGTCTAACTGGGTGGTTAGTCAAAAGCATAAATCTGAGCTGCAGGTTTAGAACGTCACTGGCTTAACAAATACCTCCCTTTGTCACGCATCCTGTCAAGATAATAAAGATTTAAGCTCCAAGAATGCTCTCTGTGTGTACGAGAAACAAATTTAACAGAGCTACTGTTTCCATTCTTTCAAGACATTCTGCCTGCAGTTCAGTATGGATCTTCGGGGATTATATTATTTCAAGTGTAGTTTTACTCAGCACCTCTGAGACCAGCTGCTGTGAAATCAAGTACCTGTATGAAGAAATCTGTCTTGTAATCACATTTTTCTTGCCTCTGTTAACTTACAGTTCCTTCCTTGAAGAAGGATCTTCCTCTGCTCTGAAGCCACATTATGCGGCTCACACAGCCCTCCCCTGCCTGCTGAGTGCTGTTATTTCAGCAATGCCATGGTATCTCCAAAGGCCCATTAAAATCTATTGCCTGTTAGGCTGCATTCTCCAGAAAGGCTCCAAACAGGAAGGGGAGAGGCCTTGGAAATCCCTACCAGGTTCTTGGGGAATTGCAGTCCTTTCAGATGAATGTTTGTGCAGCCAGAAGTGAAGGATGGCAGAAAGCTTACAGTGAACCTCTCCTGTGGGCTTTCATGTATATCCAAGTGAAATGGAGACACCAGGGGATTCAGGTATTTGTTCTCCAGCAGCAGATTATTTGTGTCAAAACAAGGAGACCACCTCGAGATGACAGTCAGTTCGGATATTCTCCAAGAAATGTCAGTGTGATCTGAGGGGGAGAATCTTAACTTGTCATTTGGCAATTTTTTGATGGCCTTCTGATTGAGTTATTAGCAAATTGAAATGATGTGGTATTATCATTTTGGGAGGTGGTGTTAGAATAGCAGATACCAATGGCCACAAGAATTGAAAGGGGAATCACTCTTTAAATAAACTTTGATTTGGTCTGAAAGTACTTGTAATTTTTCTAAAACAAGTGTTTTCTCCTACCATCAATCAAAAGTAACTTTCTTCATGTTTTAAAAATGGGGCCAATTTTACTGATTTGTCTGGTATGAATCTAAAGACTTTTTGAACTGGATTTTAGGGGATTCTGCACTTTCTGATTTTCAGCAGAATATCTCAAAACTAATTAAGGCTTCAGTATTTTTGTTTCTCTTAAATAGACATTGTGGACTCGCCCATTTTGAGACACATTTTGGAGTAAACATTTTGGTAATGAAAACTTTTTCCTGACTTAACTTCCTCTTGAACTTTCACAATTTCTCATATGATTATTCACAAAAATAGGTTTTGTGATTTGTAACCTGCCATCTTAACCATACCTTTTATCTTTGTCTTCTCAGCATTACATCTCAGGTGAATATATGTTTCACTAGCAGGGAGAACAAACCAAAATAGTGCTTTGGAAGAAAATCAAGTATCTTAATCTTCTGTTCTCTTAGTTAGGATCGAGGTACTTTGTAGTTTATGAATGGAAGGCTGGCTTCCCTTATCTAAAATTCATGACATTATGACTGTCATATTGCAAGAGAAAGCAGAATTGAAATTTATAATTCTGGTAAACTCAAATGACCAATTTTTGTGTGATTGTTTCAATGTTAGACATTTTCAGAGAATCACAGAATATTCTGGGCTGGAAGGGAGCCACAAGGACCATCAAGTCCAGCTCTTATGTGCATGGCCCATCCAGAGATCGAATCTGTGACCGGGGTGTTGCCAGCACCATGCTCTGAAAAGCCAACACTGAAAACTCTATTTTGCCAAGATTTTCAATGTGGTTCTGATTGTCAGGAACTGAAACAAGGAAATGCCCATGGAAACTGCAGAAGTTAGTTATTTCAACTGATAAACTTCATGGTCAGGGTTTTCTTTGGGTTTTTAATAGAAATAGCACCATTTAAAACTTTACAGATTTTTACAGTGTACCTTGGCTAATTGTGCAAATGTCCATAAGCAACAGATTATCACTTGCACAAATGCAACTTTTTCAACTTAAGACATGGAAGGGAATCTCATTCTCCATGTTAAAGCCCTGATCTTGCTCTTTTAAGCCAACTTGTTGACTTTTTTATTTATTTTTTTTTTCTCTGCGTGTGCTTCATTGTTGCAGCAGTGTTAATTAGAAATGAATCAACCATGGCGGGCAGGCAGTCGATACCTGATTTAATTATATATTATCTTTAAAGCACAGAAAGAGGTACGTGTCATGTAGGATTCTGTGAGAGCTCCACGAGGGACCCACACCCAGAGCACTCAGTGTTATTTTAAAGTGATCCTCAGTAAGTCAGCGTTCAGTAAAACCTTTGGTGGGGTGAGGTATTTGTTCCCTCACCTTCCCTTCCCTCAGTGATGATTACAAAGAGAATTTCAATGCTGTTAATTTTCATTCATAATTACTTTTTTTCATAGTGAATTTGGTCCAATGCCTAGGGTGTAACCTGTGTGAAAGTCAGTGTAATTTCCTGCCTGCCATGTGTTACTCATGGGGGGGTTTAGATTGCTAAAGATGAGATGCCCTCACATTCAGCAGGGGTGACCCTTATTGTTTTTCCCAGACTGGAAACTGTAATTGTGTGCACATTCTGGATGCAGACTCAGATGTTAGTGTTAATAAGATGACACTGTATATTTAACATTTCAGGATGTTTGCTGTTGTTTTCAGGCATCTAAAGAAGATGACTTGGACTGCTTGAGTTTAGGACTGATGAATTTCTTTGTGCTCAGACAAGTGTGTTCATAGAGCAATTCAAACCAGAGAGCTGGCAGGCAACTAATGTGAATGTCAGCTCTCACATTCCTGGTTCTTCCTGGTTTATCCCAACCAAAAAAATTCAAATAACTTTCATGTTACTACTCAATAAAGGAATTGTTCAGTTTTTATATTCAGAGGAACTTTGTTTAATAATGCCTTTTCATTTGTTTAAATCTCACAACCCAGAATATTTTGATGTGCAGTAATGAGGCCTTGGAGGGTTGTGAAGGTTTTCCTTTTGTTGGCAGCTGATATTTCAAGGGGAATTTAATTTCTGATGAACCAGTAGCCAAATGTGTTGCATTAACTTGAACACATGTGGCAATTAGTTGGTACCAGTTGAGGCTCCTGTGCCTTATGGCTGCCCAGCTGCTCGGTACAGGGTGAGGTTAGCAAACAGAGCTTTGTCTTCTAGGGTTTGAGCAAGCACATCTGCCCGAGCAAGCTGCTGAGCCAAACAAGAGGGAATCTGCTTGAATGGAAACATTTAAAAACAGATTAAGTCCTGCTGTTGTGGCCAAAGCTATCTGGTGGTCCTGTTGTAAAGCTGTTTTACCTTTATGTTTATTTCTGTGGGGCAGGCAGGTAGAGGGTTGGAGTTTCTGTTAAGTACCTTGCACTTTCATGGCTCTGCAGTAGCAGTTATGGAGTTATGGAGTGAAGGAAAAAAAAAAAGAAAAAAACCCCACAAACAAAAAATCCCACCAAAAACCCACCATAAACAAAACAACCCTTAACAGAAAACAGCCAGGATAATACCGAGATTCCATAAGCAGTGTGGTGCTGCAGACAGCTTGGTGTTTGACACCTGGACAACTGTTTCTACAGTCAGAACACAGTTCATATTCCCAGAATTGACTATTTGAATGGTTTTCATGTGGGGTTCTTTTCAGTAATTAAATTGTGCCATTGTTTTGGTGGCAAAAAGGATGGCAGGGAGAGACCTTCCTGCACTCCCCAAACTGCATTTAAATTTTGGAGTCACAGAAGAGGTGAAAAAAGTAAAAAGGTTTTTATTTTGAGCAAGCACTTAATCCCTGTTGATAGCTGTCAGCACATTAGTCACCAGGAGAAGGAACACCTTGCTGCCATTCTTGAGAAAGGTCGAGATTTTAGTGTTAATGATGAACATAGTTATACAGTTTCTTTTGGTAACAATTTTATAGCTCAGTGTCATTGACAGCTTTTAAAATTGTGGTTTGAGTGTGAGCCCTTCGTCTTGAAAAAGTGTTAATGCAGTATCAAGGCGACATTTGTTCTTTTGATGACAGAATTTCTTACTGCACTTGTCCATGATATTAATCCAATTCAGCTGCCTACTTTGTCAGGTTTTTCTTTCTCTCTCCTTCTTTTTAGACAAAGCTGATAGATCCATGAAAAAAACCCAGTAGTCCAAAAACCCCAATGTATTTATTATCACCTCACAGGTTTTACCCCAGGAGAATAAAGAAGAATGGTTTTAGTAGACTTCAATGAATTTAGGCGAATGTTTATGCTGCCTCCAAAAGGACTGTCAGAAAGACTAAATCAGGAAGTGTACCTAGAATACTGACAATACTTGCAATACTTGTGCTTTATTTTTTTCAACAAGAAAAAAAATTGTTCAACAAGACATTTGGCTCTTTCTGTGTGCTCTTCAAAATAATTGCAAGAATTATCCCAGAGAAAGAAGCACTGAATATATAAACTAGAAACACGATCATATTAAAGGCCTCACATTGTCAATTTTTAAGTAAATCTGATCAGGGTTAGTTTGGGATCCCTCCTTATGTTCTCATGTGTCCTGTATTGATTCCTGCAGTCCCTGTACCATGTATTTCTGTATGGTGATTTTTCAGTGCTTGGGTTCTGAATGTCTTGACTGGGGCCAGAAAACGCTGCTGGGGCACAGGTGAGCAGAGCTGGCTGGCACTCACACAGCCCTGGTGCTGGATACCAGCCCTGGTGGCACGGTAGCCCCAAATGCAGAGCTGCTGGCTTTCCAGAAGCAATTCCAGCCTGAAATGCAGAGCTGTTGGCTTTCCAGAAGCAATTCCTTAGAAACTCTGTGTGCATTGTGCATAAGTACATTTTGTGAGATGGGGTGGTGTCTGCATTTATAACAGTGTAGAAAGAACAGAAGTTTTAGAACTTCAGCTGCTTTTGGTTCTAATTGATGAAAAGTACACTTCTCTTTAGATAGGATTTATTTTTGGTTTGGGTTTTTTTCCAGTTCAGCTTCTTTCTGGGATGTTTTGTATATGCTCAGATTATGGTGTTTCTAATTATTATTTGGGTTCTTTTTTGTCCTTCAGAAAATTGTTTTGTTTGTTTTGGCTTCTAATGTATATCAAAGTGCTTTAGTGCTTTACAGATTCTTGCTTTCACTTCTGTTTTTTTCTGCAAGTTCTACAAAATAGTTGTAGAATAAATACTTAAATGAATAAATTTGATAATTTGTTTCTGCACTTTAAAATAACAACATATATATAACAAGAATTTGTAAGTAGTCTAAGAATATTAACCAAATATCTCATTTTCTTTGGGAAAACTCCCCTTTACCCTGAAGCTTTTTGTTACTCATAAAACCCTAGCCAGAACCTCACCTCTGAACTGATCTGGAAACCCTTCCTGAGAATGTCCCAAATAAACCCAGAGTGCTTTGTGACTTTGGGGAGATTCTCCTGAAATCACCAAGGCTGAACACGATTCAAGATGTGTGAGGGGCTGGATTCAGTGGTTATCTAAAGGAGGTACCCCAAATGAAGCTCCTGACAGCAGCTCACCAACCAAGACAAAAGTTTTTAACTTGGCAATGGTAGATTATTAATAATTGGCTCAAGCTTTTAAGTTTAGCTGTTTCATTCACAATTAAAGGAACAGAAGCTGTTTTTCAACATATGTAAGCCTATGTTGATTAGTTTGAGTGTTTTTTCACTGAAGAGGGGGAGCAGACATTTACTTTAAAGATCCTCAGCTCCCTTGCAGTTTCTGATGTGCTAATTACTGTGTTTAATACTTCCTATTTATTAACTCTTCATCGTTTTCTATTAGTCATCATTTGAATGTTACATTTGGGTTTTAATTATGTTGTGTAGTTTGATTTATCCAAGCCGCACACTTCCTGCTATATCATAAAAGAAATACAATATATTAGCATATTTTTAATTTGCTTCTCTTTCATGTGCTGCTCCGCAGCATATTCATAACTTCCAAAGAGAGAAAGGTAAGCAATAAAAGTTTTCTCTTTGATTTTTAAACTTGTTGCTGTTCTTGTCACCTGGCAAAAACTGATTTGCCTTTTCAAGATTGGATGAATCTCATTCAAGTAGACATTGAAATGCAAAGGATTCCTTTCAAGAAGATACTATGAAAGTTGCAGATCAGGCAATACTTGACATGCTAAGCATAATTTCAGAAAAGCTTTGCCTTTAAGTTTTGTTGAACGAATCCAACACAATCCACATGCAGGCACAGTGGTCAGCTTCAAAGATTTGTGCTTTTCACAGCTGTCAAGACTCCTCTACCCCGTGGTAAACGTGGGAGAGCATTTGTGACTCTGTTTCTTTCCCCTGTCCTCTGTTAACTCTGATGTTTACCCTGGTTGCCTTTCTCCCTTGCAGCCAGAGCAAGGAAATTCTTCATTTCTGCTACATGAGGCTTTGTACAGAGTTTGGGAAAGCAGTTTGTCCTGTAAGGAAACCTCCCCCCAAAAGAGACTGGCTGAGGGAGTTGGGGCTGCTCAGCCTGGGGAAGAAGCACCCTCCAGTACCAAAAGGAGCTACATGAGAGCTGGAAAGGGTCTTTTGACAAGGGCTTGGAGTGGAAGGACAGGGGGGAAGGCTTCCCATTGACACAAGGGAGGTTTAGAGCAGACATTATGAATAAATTCTTCCCTGTGGGAGTGGACAGGCACTGCCACAGGGTGCCCAGAGAAGCTGCAGCTGCCCCATCCCTGGAAGTGCCCAAGGCCAGGCTGGATGGGGCTCTGAGCAGCCTTGGACAGTGGAAGGTGTCCCTGCCCATGGCAGGGGTTTTGAGCTTGGCAAGCTCTAAGGTGCCTTCCAACCCAACCCATCCTCTGATACTCTGAAAATGTAGAACCTCACACCTTCACCTTGATAACAAAAACATGCACATGTACATAAAAAATATTTTTGTCTGGAAAATTTTTTTTAGCAGTTGTCATTTTTAAATGGGGAAATGTATGTGGGAGATGTCTTCTGAGACTTTCCTGAGGTTTCATTAATATTACCAGGCTAATTTCTACAATTTAATAAATACATTGGCCGTGGTGATTTCATTATGGAATTGTTTTGTACATTAGTAAGAATAAAGTGGTTTGAAATATTTCACATTTACAATGTAAGTTGATTTTGCATGAGGGAAAAAATTGGAGCTCAGTTGTCTCGAATAAAGCAAGGAGTAACGGTACTTAAAATTCTGAAATTTATATCAATCAAATATATAAACCTGGCGTTCCATCTGATTTTCTACTTATATGCAGGGAATAATATCTCACATGATTTTACATTTTAACAAACAAGAACAATTCTATTAAATTTTTTTTTCACTTTCAGAGTGTCAGAATTTGGATAAATAATTCCATTTTGAGAGTTCTCTTGAGTATGATACTGAATGCTATTGACACCTACAAGTTTAGCCAATCTAAACTGGATTTCAGGAACTGAAGACAATTCTTTCCACATTATTCATTCTTTGACTGTGATTAAATCTTCTTCAATGCAAAACAGAAGTATGAAATGGTGAGCCATAGTTATCTTCCTTTCATTTATCCATTCCTTCAAGGACCATCATGCCAAAATTAATTTTGTGTTGAAGGCATGGACTGTGAATTTGGGCACAGCTCTAGGCAGAAGTCCTTGGGGCCGTGGTGGTGGTCTCTGATGTGTGGAAGCTATAAGACAATATTTCTCCATCTACCATTAGCTTAATCCCTGCCTGAGGACTAAAGTCGTTTTCAGCTAAAACTTGCTAACTTTTGAAATGGGGAGTACCTTCAGATGCACTTTGAGATATAAACAGCTCTGATCTGTTTGAACTGTTCCATTTCTCTGCAATCCCTTGAGAAGGCCAAATATACTTGCAGACCAAACTAAAAGACCTTGCTGTATCTAAAGCTCTGTTTGTTCAGCAGGGCTGTGTGTTCTGGCTGAGCTGGGAGTGTTTACCCGACAGCTCAGCATCCACAGATTTTCCTTTATGATATCAACGTGGCACATCAGAAACCAAACAGATCATCATCTCTCTGAGTGAACTGCTGAGGGGTGACAGAAGAGGAGGGAAGCTCTTTTTCCCCACAGATCTCTCACCTGACTTGGAATAAGCTTGTCTGCTCTAGGCACAAATACAGCTGGAGTTGTGTTTGGTGTAACGAGGTCTCCCACAGGCACCGAGGGATGACCACAGTGTGCAGCACAGAATGGCCCAGTTTCACCAGCACACTGCCCTTGGGCAGCTCTGGGTTCACCCCTCTGTGGGGCTGCTAGATAGAAATAGCTGAGAAAGGCCATTAGAACAGAAAGGTGTCTGAAGTACAGACACCTATGGGAAGTGTTTGGGTTCCAAGGGTAAAACCATGTGCTAGAAAAATGAGTGGTCGCTGCCGTGTGAGTTGCATCATTTGAGGTTTAATTTGGAGTAAAGGATGCTATACTTTGCTTAAAAAGATGTATTTTTGCCTGATTCATTCTTCTGAAATTAAAATGTGCTGACTCTTGTAAAATCAGGTAGCTCCTGAGAAATTTTATAAGTCATTGATGGCTTTTCCAAGTCCATGATTCACTTCAACTTTTTTATTATACTGACAATGTACAAAAGGAAGGAGTAAAGCAAACAGAAATTGTGTAACAAAGGAGAAGATTACAGACAGATAGAATATACTCCTATCTGTCTTACAAAGATTCTTTTCCACTGATGGGGAATATTAGAGCTCTTAAATGGTTAAATATTTATTATCTGTTAAAAAATACACAGCCCTGATGGGCTTTGATGCATAAGCACAAAGCACACAGGAGAGGATTTACCTATGGAAAGAAAATCATTCTAAGCACAGGCTGCTTTCTCATCTGTGCTAACCCAAAATGATTTCCCACCATTTCCTTTCACTGGACACTTGCAGTTCCATTTTATCTTGTTCTTAGGAGTACTAATTTAAAGAAGGTACTAGAGACGAAGTCCTCCTCATGCTTCTTGCCAGTGTTCTCTCCTAGGAGATAATTTAAACACTTTTGGGGATGCAAGAAAACAGTTCCTGTATCTATATTTAAACATCCAGCTGGTATCTAAGAGATAGTGGTCTCCCAGGCCACCTCAGACAGGCAGTGAAGGGACATAGGATACTCTGAATTGCCCTCTGGAGGATGTGAGGTGAAGAGAACCTGCCTTCGAGGAGTTCTGTTCCACTATGGTGGTAGAGAGAGCCCCAGCGAGGCTGCTACAGCTTGGAAAGCCTAAATACTGCTTGGGGCACTGATTGCCCCACTGAGCTCAAACTGCAGGGAGGAATACTTTGTGGTGATAGCAGAGTAAACATTTACAATTTAGTTGGTAATCTGGTTGTACAGCCAAGAAATTCATCGAGTATTAGAATATTATATCCCTGTGTTAAAATTCCGGGGGTTTAGTCACTGGTTTTATTTTTTTTCTTCCTTATTTTAGAACTTCCTCTTTTCTTAATTTTTTTTTTTTGACAATATTTTATTGTAAGCCAATTAATACTATCTAAGATTGTCTTGTAATATGAGTCTGGACAATCAGTAACTATTGGGTACCTTATTCCCAGTGATTTTTGCAAGGAATAAGTAGAAGGTAACACTCTGTTTAGTACAAGCACTTTTAAATTTGAAAATAGAAATGAGATGTTGAGATCACACAGTTTACCAAAATAAGTATCTCTTGGTTATTAATCCTTTGGGGATGTCCAAAAAGGAAAAGACTGATCATATACATGGCAGTATTCTAATATTATCAAGGGTTTTGGATTTTTTTCTTCATTTTTAAATGGATAAGGTACTGATAAGGTACCTTATGCTAAAAACACCATATGGTGAGATAGTTTTGATCTCTCTCTCTCTTTTTATAGTTACACATATCTGTATAAATTCTGATATAAAGACAGGAGAAAAGCATCCTGTCATGTATTCCTCTGGAGTATGCCAGCACAACCATTACACATTACAGTAGTGGGCTGGATGAGCAGTAGCAGATTTTTAAATTATGCAAGTAGCTTATGAACCAGGGAGATGTTTTGTCAAATGACTCACTCCCTTAGATAATTAGGCTGGGACAGATCCTGGGGTTTGAAAACTCTTAATGGATTTTGGAAACTTTAAGGCCCTCAGGAAAAAAAGTTCATCAGCTGCATGTCAGCTTTTATCCAGTAATGTCAGATCCTTGAGTTTACTACGGAGAGACCACGCAAATGCTGAACTTCATCATAACCCTGTGAATGGGCAATCCAGGAACACTTGGGTGAGCTGATTTTGCAGAATGCTTCAAAACCTACTCTGAAATTCAGGTTTTGTTTGAAAAAGAAATCTAGTTGCATATTATTTTACAAGTGACTTGATGTTCAGCTGTTTGAAGCTGTTGAGACAGAATACTTTATCTTCAAGTGGCAAGGAACTTAATGAAATATCCAGTTACTGAATTGTTTTCATCTGCTTTCCATTGACCCCAGGCTCATCTTTGGTTACCCCAGGGGATCAGTGTTCACTGGCATACTCAGGAATACGCAGAAATCACTGGCAGTGATGTTTGCACAATATTACAGAGAGTAGCTTTGCAAAAATAAAACTCTTCAGTGTGTCATCAGCCATGCGAGAAGTACCAGACAAATGCAAATGAAGGCAAAATCTCTTAACTTTTGCTAGTAAAACAATTTGGAACGGTGTTCTCTGTGTGGGAAGATGCCAGTCTGTGAAATACTGGGAGGAACTGTTAGATTGAGTTATTCCAGAAGGAACCCAACAATGGAGGTTGAATGATTCAAGATTTGATAAATAATGTTGAGGTTAAATTTCTTCCTTAGGATATGTCACCCTCAGGATTTCCAGACTGCTATTTATTTTTCTCTTTTAAACTCAGTCCATTAGATGTCTTTAATAGTCCATGATATGGTTTAGAATTCAGATGGAACATAGGGGCACACAGTTAAAAGTTCTTCACAACCTTCCTAGGGGTTAAAGGAAAGAACCCCACACTGCTGTGATGTCTGGCTGCAGCACCTGCAGCTCGAGTGCTACTCTTTCCAGAGAGCAATAAGAGACGAGCTTCTTTCATTTCCCAGGTCGTTTCCAAGGCTCCAGATTTATTTCTATTTTCTCCCCTTTAAAAAGTGCATTGATATTTTACTTACAATGTTCTTCTCTTTAATGGCTTTTAACAAATATTTCAGTGAATCTTACCTGTCGTTGCTCTTGAAATTCTCTCTGTCTTATATTTTCATTAATTTATGGATTAATGGAAATATGGATAATCAGTGATATGACAATGCCTAGACCTTTGAAATAGAGTGGTGATTGTGTTTTCTTGCTGCCTTTTTTTTGCCTGACCCTTCTAGTTCTCTTGCTTTCCCCCTCTCTTTTGTGTTTAATAGTATATTTACTATTAAAAATATAGTGTGGCTGGCACTTTGGATTTTGTTTTGGTAAGTGCAGGGTTTATTCCTACACCTTCTTCATTATGTCAGACACATCTTTGCAAAAGTATTTCTTTCACCCATGTATTTGTACCTGAAAATATGGAAAGGGCATGCTTCATTGCTGTCTAAAAAGGAGGTCCTGTAAGCACTCTCATTCTTTTGAGTAATTACCTTCTTTTACTTTCCAGATGGCAACCTTTTAAATTAGACTCCTTGTTTGAGGGACTTTCTGAAATTAGGCCACTGACAGAAGCTGAATTGCAAGAAACCAAAAAATGAATGTGACAGTCTGTGTTTTTCAAACTTATACCATCAAAAATTCTTAATTTTTTGTGATATATCCATAAATATTAAATCATCTCTGCACCTTTGTAGAGAAATAGGTTTTCGATAGTCCTGAAATAACAGGGAACACTTTTTGTAATTAAAGCAATAAATTCTCAGACGTGAAGAGCTTATTCAAGCAGTGATAAAACAATAAGGCTTTTTGCCTCTAAATGAGCTGTTGAAGTGGTGATATTAGCAGTACTGGAAATGTTTTACTCCCAACAGCCTTATAACTATTGATGAGTTGACACAGCGAGGATGGCTTTGGTTTCAGGGGTGGGTTGCTGATTTAACAATTGGGATATGTTTTTATGGCAGTGTTTTCCTTCAAATAACAGAAATGTCTTCTCTGATTAAGAATTTTATTGTTGTACTCTATAAGCTCATACATAAAATATTATGCAAAACTGATGCTACAATAATCCTTTATTAACATGATTTCAAAGGAAGATTTTCCGATATTAATTCAATTGGCTTCAGTGGCATACAACAGAACAGCATTATTTTATTGCCTTGCCATTTTAGTCCAGGCAACTAAAATCCATATGCTGTGTGTGGATGGACAGTGATTTTTGTTTATTGACTTGTTTAATTTAGAAAATTGAATTCTGTTTTCATTGCTGTTTTTCTGTGTTTTGAAGTAGTGAACGGTGGGAACTTAAACCACAACTTTAAAACAAATCTATGAGCTGTGTGTGTTCACCCAGCACTCTGGAGCTAGCAGACGTGTGTTTTGGTGATGCCTGTTTGGGTGAAAGATGATCTAAAGCCTGTTCCCTGCAATGGCAGCTTTTCCCCTTGAGCAGCTCCTGACAAAGTTTTTGGTGTCCTCAGTCTTAAGAGCACATGAGGGTCTTTCATGTTTCCTTCCTTTGCTCCATGGGGGAGCTGGGCAGAGTTGTGGCCACACTCCAGAAGGGCAGCTTTTCCTCTTATTTTACTTTATCTCTGCTCAGGGTGACCTTTCCTGACAGCAGGGTTCCATCATCATCAGGACTAAGTCCTCCAGGTGAAATGGTAGTTGCTGCACCGTGATGTTTCTCAGAACACCATACACATAAAAAATGGAGGAGTCTTTGCTGTATTTCTGAACTGGAATCCATAATTAGTTTTTGGGGGTATTTGGTTGCTGGCAGTGAACTTTGGATCTCTGCCTTAATCACCTTGGTGAGGCAGGGGCTCTTTGGTACATGTGATCCTTTCTTGGTGTCGCTCAGTGACATATTAAAGAAATTCTTTGGCATCAGGGAAAGGTTCTGACCTGTTACCCAGCATGAGGCTTGGGTCTGTGGAGCCCCATGTTGCTCAGAAAAATGGTGGGAAGCTTTCAGTTACATTTCCTCCAGTTTAGAGATGTGCCAAGTCATTCACCTACTTAGCAAATGGACTAAAAGTTGGAATTTTTCTGTCAGGAGCATACTTAACCCTGAATATCAGCCTGGGCGAACCAGAGGAAAAGAATAAATGGCATTTGTCAGTTTGTTTAGAGATTTTTGACAGTGTACTGACAAGAGGCAGGTTTATAACTTGTGGTCACATGGAGGAGAAATAAGATCTGGAGGAATAACTGTACCGGTTGTGAGCCAAAATATTTTGGTCTTATCAAAGGGTCTTCTTCTGTTCACAGCCTTTATACATGGTAGAGGTAGGACTGTCTGTCTGCAGCAAACAGTCATACCAAGCCAAAAATGAAAACCATCTTTTCCTATGCCTAAATATTTTATTTTTTTATTGTGTTTTATATTTTCTTAAAGGGTTTTCCATGAACTTGCTGCTTCCCAGGGCAGTGCTTTTCCAAGCAACCACCAGTTCTGGAGTCAAATCATGGCCTTTGAATGATTCTCCCATTCCTGCACAAGCCACTCCGGAAGTTACCCTAAGAGGGGACAGATGAAGAGAATGAGATGTGCTTCCTAAGAACTGCTCCAGTAGGTAAGGTAAGTCCACTTTGTTCTATAGGTGGAATATTTCCATGAATCCTTCAAAAATGAAGTGCTTATTTCCCAATAAGTTTTGCTATAAAACTTGTAACACCTAGTTAAAACCCATTTTTCTTAATTCTTATGGATGCAGTGAAAATCAGAACTTCCTATGCAAACACCAGGGGGGAAAAAAAGGAATCTGTCCCAGGGAACCTGTTCCTGGCAAAGGTTTCTAAAGCCTCTGCAAGTATTTTTCTATTTTAGAACAGTTATTGCACTTTCTGTTCGAGTGATTGGAAGTGTTGGTGGCATTGTCCTGTTTTACTGTTCAGGTTAGCCAAATAGAACATCTGGAAAAGGGAATTTTGGGCTCAGCTATGTCTGGATTAGGGCCCAAAAGCCTTTTCAGTATTCACATCCTCTTGGATCCCCAGCTGACTCCTCTAGGTACCTGCGCTTGCACCAGGTAGCCCCCTTGGAATTCTGCTGCAATTTATGCAAATGCATGAGGAATTAAGTGGTGCATAGCGTCTGACTTTTAGCTCTTACAGCTAAATTTAGAAATGGAACTTATCTTTTTATTCTTTACATTCTGTCATTTTCCATCCTTCCTGTCATTTGCACACTGAAGGTAGTGATTTCCTTTGAAATGCCCCAATTTTACATGTATATCCTAGTTGTCTGTGAATATTTGTAGAATTCCAGAGGAGACTGTCTGGTACAGAATGTGCTTTTATGCTGTGCAGAAAAGCCACCAGGAAAATGTCAGTGTATTCATTAAACAGCAGAATTCCTCACCTTACATCTGCCATTGGAACACGCCGCCTGAGTGAAAGTACCTTCGTCTGTTTGTCAGTAGGAATTTCCACAGGTACAGTGTGGTATTTTAACATCCAAACCAAGCAGAAAGAAATTTTAGGCTATATTTCTGGATAAATTGTGTTTTTCTTCTCTGTTGAAGTAATTTTTTAGGAGGAGTGTGTGATAAAAAGCTAAGCTAAATCTACTCATGAATTTTTCAGTGGTTTACAGACCTGTCTTTCCCTTTTATCTATTTTAAGAATTAGATGTTTCTTAGACAAGCACAACCCATCTACTGAATAAATATCTATGTTTCTGAATGATGTGAATAAATTCATGAGTATACATGGTTACAGTAGGCTGGGAAGAATCAGTACTTGCTTGATATTCTAAGGTTTCTGTCTCATTCCTTTTAATGTTTGTATATTTTACAAAAAGAGAACTGGAAAGTTGGAAGTATAATCTGGATAGCTTGGATAAATTCAGCCTGCAGATTTTTTTCTTGTTCTGAAATGCTGGGTGCTGGCTGAGTTTTGTAAGTGTTATAGGAGTTCATTTTCCACCTTTAAATATGTGGTTATTATGTTTGATTATGTGTTGGACCTGCTTTATTGTGCTTTTATTGCACTCTGAAGAGATTTGATTTGTATTTTTAAGATACTTAAATGTACTTCAGAATATATTAAAAGAGGAAAGATTGTTTGTAAGGTATTGAATTAGCTGAAAATAACGTGGGTGGTAACTCAAGTAGTGTATTCAGTACCCACATAAAGACTAAATTAGAGCTCTGTGTATCCCATTTATCCAGAGCCAAATGTACTTGAAAATAATATTAGCGAAGGATCCCAGCCCCAAATGCACACGACATTTTTTCAGGCTGCCTTTCCACACCACAGCTCAGGTTAGCTCAGTTCCTAAGCAGAGGAAGCCAGAATTTTCCTGCCTCTCCTCTTGTTTTCTGTGTTTTCCATTAGGAGTTTTATTTACCCAACTGCAAATGAGTGTTTGCACATATGTACAGTCTGCCTTTGTAACACAGCTTGATAAACCTCCTTAATCTGTTTATGCAGGGCTTCAGTGACAATTTCAGCACATCATCAGATGCCAGAGCAGGACACAAAAGCAGTGGGTTTGGACTTTTCCCCTCTTACCCCAGGGGAGGTCCTTGCTGTTCCGGTGGAGTGGGAAAGAGCTGTGTGTGTCCCACTGAGAGTGGGAGCAGGAGCCATCTCAGAAATGCTTTTTCAGGGTTCCTTATATGTGACAAATGATGGAATATGGTGATGTCTTTGTTCTGCTCTCAGTTAGCCTCTAACAAAAACAAGATGTACAGCACAGCCCCAAAGAACTCCTTGTGGTTTGTCCTTCACTCATGGTCCTTTACTGGGAGTTTTGGTCTCACTTGAAGGCATCTGTAGAGTCAGAGCTCTTGGAAGATTTGCTTCAAGGATTTCCCTGCCATTTCTAGGTCTTCTGTACCTTAAGGACTAACTAGAAACCTTGAGGTTTCCTAAAGATGGCCATGCATATCTCTCTGAACAGTTAATCATGAACATCTGCATGCAGGTATTTAGGCAGATAATTTTGGTTGATGAGATCCATTCATTAAGCACTACGAGGTGTTTAACTGCTCTCTCCATGTTAATGTGCTGCTCTCCAAGCAAAAAAAACCCGTTCATGCTTGATTGATGGTTAAATAATTTCATTATCAAGGAGAATAATAGGATGGACATTGACAGCTTGACAGAAAGCCAATGCTGATTAGAATTACAAATTTGTTAAAAGAAGTTATTACACTCTTTGTAATCAGCATACATGCCTCAGTTGAAACAGTTTGAATAACTACAACATTGCCCTTTAAATTTTGTGTTTATAAGGGGAGAGGAATTATCTGTCCTTTTTAGAATTGAGTTAAGTAAGTATATTATCCTAAACCAGCGTTTTTCTGATAGGGCTCTTGTAATGTGTGTAAGAATTTTAAGTGGAGAAAATTCTATTTAAAAAAGCCATTTTGTTTCCTTTGTTAAGGAATTTACTATTTTATTAGCGATCTATTTCTAAATTAAACTTAAGTAGAAGTAGCATAGACTTACAGCTATATCTATACTTCCCAGAATCGCCCCCTAAAACTTTGGTATTAAGTGGTTAAACAGTTCCTTCAAAATCTCTTCTAGCTAAATTCTACAACTGAGTGGAAAAGAAGATACCACTAATCTTTAGCATGTGCTCTCTAGGGAGCTGCTGGAAATGTTCATACACTCTCCTTTAATGCTTCTGGTCCTAAAAGGAACTGAGAAAGAATGAGCATCTGAAACTTCCTCTTCCCATCTGAAGACAGCATCAGAAAAAGGAGCACTTAAAAGGGCAATAAAATGTTCAATTTCTCCACATGCATCTTTAAGGGAATGCACAATCACACTGATTTCAGTGTGACTGCTGAGATATGTCAGTACTTGCAAAGTAGACAAAAAGGGTTGACTCTTGCAGACTTTTTAAAATTTGTGTGCTTGTGAAGGAAGTAACAGCATGGCAAAGAAAGCCTGAGCAGCTCATGTATCAATAAATGCTACTTTGCTTTTGTAAATACGATTAATGGTAGGAGCACAGCTCAGGTGGGCTGACAGTGGTCAAAATGAGTTGCAGTTCTTGGTCTTACATCCAGATTTTGAATTTTAAATAGACAACCCTGTCACATACAAAAATTTAGTTGGGTTTACTCTAGAAACACAGCTCCAGATTCAATGCTGCCATAAATAGCTCCTGGTATTTTGTATCTGAATGAGGATGCAGCATTTAGCAGTGAAAATTCCTAAGCTGCAAATTAGTGAAGAGTGAAAAGTGCCATTCCATGCTCCCCTGGACAGCTCTGTTGGCAGTGTCTGGCCAAGAGTCCATTTGAGGCCAAACCAGTAACATGTTTCTTGCATGGCCTGGTCACAGAAATCCCCTGCAGCTTCCAGCCACAGCTGAGCTTTTCCCTTGCTGCCCTTCCATATGCACGGCACTATGGGACAACACGTGTGTTCCATTTCCCTTATTCTCAGGGAATATTCCCTCTGTGTTTCTGCTGCAGCCCCTTCTGCACAGATTTAGTGCCTCCTAGAATGGAGCAGTGTTTCACTCTGTCATCACCCCTCCAAATCAGAGCGACAGTAGAGGGCTGACTTGTGCAGCGTCGCTGTGTGTGTGACACACCCACAGCCCATGTCACTGGCTGCTGATGATGCTGGGTTATTGTTTTCAAATGGGTTTTTTTTTTCCTCTCCTGTGCATTTAAAATTCTGATTGCACTAAGTAGGACAGTAAAAGACAATGAGAGGGAAGAAAGAAACGTAGAATACACTGCTGGAGAGTATATCTTGATCAAAGACTTCTGAATAGATACAAAGCAATTTTCATTATTCAGAATAAAAGAAACCAATTTCACATCAGTTTTATTTTCATAACCATTCCAACATAAACAAGATTTTTACTGATACACTACTCTAGCTCAGAAATGAGAGCTCTGATGTTACCTGCAAGGTTCACTGTTTGTTTGGTGAATAATTTGAATTAACTCTGTGTAACTTTCCCTTTGCCTTTAATCGCTAACCATATGTTCTGCCCATGATGAGAGAAGGGTGTTTTACAGCAGTCAGAAAAACAAGAGTTGAGCTGATGATTCGCCCCACAAGAACGCAAGGAAACAAGGCAATTAATTTTCTTTGAAAGTCAATCAGATTCTTTGGGAACCTCTTGATGTTTCACAAGGATGATTTTTCAGCTGGGAGTATTGATAGTTTTTCACAAATACCAAGAATTCCTGCAAAGAATTTAAATCTGTAGCCGCACTCTTCTAAAACAAAATCAGCTGAAGGGAACAATCAAGCAGCATTTGTAAGTAAAAATAACTCTGTACTTAGTTTGACACTGCCAGCTCTGCACAGAATACTTGGGAAATAAATTGTTCTACTGCATCTTTGCGATCCTGATGCAGTTAAATTTATCATTATTCCTCTTCACTAAATTTTCCTATCCTTTTACAAAACAAGGGATATATTCTTTCCTCAACTCCAGAAGCTTCAGTGAAGCTTAAAATTGGTTCAGGTCCATTTATCCCAATAAAGTTACACCTATTTACCCTAGCAGGCTTCAGTGAGTATGGCTGAGACACACTTTTACCCAGGGTAGATCAGTGCTTTCCTTCATTTTTTGTCAGTAATGTATTTAAAAGAAAATAAATACCTGGCCAGGAATGGGATTTCAGCAATACAAAGTAGTTAAATATTCTTCCTAACACTCTTTATTCTTGCATATGTACTCAAAGCAAATGGCATAGAAGATGTTTGTTAGAAGCAATAATCATGCAAGACCTTAGTTACTTGCAGTGAAGGCATTTTTCCCGTAAGCTGCACATTTACCCCCATTTTTTATTCACTCTTAAACTGAGCCATTGCTTTGCATTGTGTCTTTGCTCATGTTAATAAGGGTTTCACTGAGTGCACCTACTCTTAGTGTAGCTATGTTTCAAAAAATACACCTCTAGTTGCTCTACCAGAGTAGGTAATGCCGCCTTTCCAATTTTAATTTTTTCCCAGTTCCTAAATAACCTGTCTGCATTCTGCAAATCATCAGTTCAAAACAGCTGTTACAGTGATATAGTCAATTAGCTATTCTTCAAATGAGGAGAAATCACTCAAAGAAGGTTTATGCTATAATGAGAATTTTATTTATTATGTCTTTACTGCTTCTGTTCTTTAAACGCAGTAAACTATTCAGGTCAGCATTCTCCCTTTAATTGGAAAGTATTTGCTTATCCTGCCATAGAACAGGAAAGAGAAGCATCTGTTCTACTGATGCCATGATGATTTTTTGCCTTTTCTTTATACACTTGTTATGCCTTTTTACTATTTCGGTATTCTTGGTGCTTTTTGCCTCCATTCTTGAACTTGTTTGTTAAGCTGGGAGACTGAACATTTCAGAAGCTTCGTAGTCAGGGATCAGTGTGCCCAGAGCCCAAGGTCCTCTCCAGAACACATTTTGTAACCTGGGATAGAACCATCCAGGGGTGGGTTCCTTGGGGAGGGGGGGCTCACTCGAGCCTCTCATTGGGGAATCTTTGATAGATCTGCTCATTAGTAACACCTACAGTGTCAGACCAGATCTATTGTGGGTGGGCACTGCGGGGTGCATTGGGGTGCATTCGTCCTGGATGTGGTGCACCTAAGGATCCTTAAAATAAATCCCAAGGTAAAATCCCTTTTTCCCTTCTAACCATGTTTGCCTCTTGATTATAAAACCAGGAAAAGGCATCAGTACCACCTGGTAAATTGTCCTTGTAAAGGACAACTATGTAGAAAGTTGTACCAAGACAGTGTCCAAAGAATTTCAAGGGTAAAGAGTGATAGATGGGATGTTAATTGATGTTTTAGCATCTACAGAATGCACAGTGGTGGTAACTGGGGGAGAGCCTGAGCTGGGTGGGAGCAGTGACCTGAAACACTCCCAGTGCTGGGTGGTAGTTGTGGTGCAGATCCAGCCCCTTTCCCTCTCTTCTCACTTTTGCTTAGTCCTTGTTCTGATGTCCTGTCCTTAAATAATTTTACTGATGTGTGTATTTTATTCTTCACTTGTAAGTTTTAGACATCTTCCACTGTAAGTAAGTAAATCTCTACAACAACAACAACAACCAAAAAAAAAAAAAAAAAAA
>VXAC01001407.1:2780212-2853757 GCA_013399225.1 Rhipidura dahli
AAATTAAAAATTAAAATCCACTAGAAATCATTTGCAAGACTAATGCAAAAGAAGAGTAAATAAGGATACACATATGCACAAAGTGTTCGACAAAAACTAATTTGTTTCTCCAGTTCCAAGCTTGCAAAATCCTCTTTGACTTTGCAGCCAGTTTTTGTGGGTTACAGGCAAAACTCTTAAGCAAAATATAAGTAGATTTTGGTTCTGTGCTTTACAATTTGTGTTTGCTGGGAAAACAGGGGAAGCGATTCATGCACTTCAGCTCCTTAACTGCAAAGAAGATTATTTCCTTTTTCCAACAAAAAGGCTTGAAAAGTAAAAACATTCACTCCAGTTGAAGTCTGTTTGGAGGGAACAGGAACAGAGGGAAGCCTTTCGTAGAGGGAAGCAAATTTCCCCAGCATGGAGAAACGGATTTTGGGGACAAAATGTTAAAACACTGATCCTGCTCTTTTATATGTACAGCCACATAAGAGAAACAGTGTATTTTGCTAAAAATTTTTGTGTTTTAAAATGAAAATTAAATGAGGAATTGTATTCTCTTAGCATCAGGATATAGAATAAAAGTAATTCTGTCATGGTTGTCCTGGTGGAAGGTTTAAATCACTTTCACTTATCACTGATCACATTCACAGAAATGTAAAAATGCATTTCTTGAAGTGGCTGTTAAAACTTTTTTTTATTCCTCTACCATTAAATAATACTGAAATTTCTCATTTGGGAAGATAAAAGGCAAGAAGGAGCAACCATGAATATTGTGGGATTTGGCAGAAACCCACATTTCTTTCTGTGTAAGACTTGTCTACATGTTTTTGGGGGTTTTTTTGGTAGGGTCACTTTTTGTATGCTAATACTCTATTTAGGAGATTTTTTTTTTTTATTTATAGATCTGTTAAATGCAGATTCTCACAGACTAATGCTCTACAGTGACTGCAAATAAAAAGAACAAACTGCAGCAAAGTCAGACAAACTCATCAAAGCTTCTGACATAAAATACCCATGGATTCCAATATGAGGTTTTGGAAGAAAACTTGTTTGCCAGGTCTTTCTTGAAAGGCTCTGTTGCCGCGTTTTCGTAGCCACGCCTGATAGACAGCCCGAAGCTGACAGCTTCCAGGCGGGGGGGGGCTAACGCAGCTTCCAAGGGTTCAGACCGGAGACCGCTGTCAGGGGCGAACCAGGTCCTGCGTCTGCAGAACGGATCACGCCGTGTGACCCCGCTCTACGAGTCCACTAAAGTCCCGAGGGAAGCACCCCTCGGCTGGGTGCCGACACTGTCCGCAGTGCCAGTCACACGCCCAAGCCTGCGTATCAGGCAGGGTAGGATGTGGCTCTCGGTGGGCTGCGATGTGTAGAGAGAGAGAGGGAGACGAAGGAGGGTATCCAACCAGGTTTATTCCATGAAGGGCAGGGGCATCTCCGAACCAGCCAATACAAACAGACATTACAACACCAACTTCCAATCCTACTACATTAAATGGGAGGAGAGAACACATCAATCAACCGGGAACCAATCATTCGACGCAAAAAGGGGGAAAGTTCTGGAAACTTGGCCAGATGGACAGCTCTAATCCTCCCCTTCAGGGCGTGGGATAGAAACTGAGAACCTCCCAAGAATAAACCATTCTCCCCTTAGGGAGGATAGGATTATACCAACTGTAAAAGTCCACTCTACAGTCCACTCTCTGGGTCATCTCCTGTCTGAGACTCTTCCAACCACTGGATCGCGAGGGCTGAGGCGACCACTGGGGTTGTCTGGGTCCCCACACTCTGTAAATTGAGATCTGCTGCGTAAATATCAGAGGTTTTGAGATCTGATCAATTTAAAGAATTCACCTTTTGAAGAGTTCAGCATGCAGCAGTTGTCTCATAGGTAGTGAGAGACAGCAACCTCTGGGAACCTTGTAGCTGAAGAACCACAATTATTTCTCTCTAAGTGGAAACTTGGTGAACATGCAACATCAGCTTGAAATATGTTGTGTATAATCAATTATCATTTCACTGTCAGAGTGACTGGTACTGTGTAAGCTCCAAAGGAGAGGCTTTTTCCTGGGGAGGCGCTCAAAGTCTTTTCTACAATTTGTGTATTTGCTTATAACGAGAGCTTTAATTATGCACATCTCCAGCTCTCGAATATCTGTACATCACCTTTCACTAATGCAGACCTGCTGACAGTCTTTAGTTGGTCAGAGTATCCTGCTCCTCTCCACCCCTCCATTTACAGTGATTTTCTGTGAAGCTGTAAAGTTGTTTTGCTCAAAATTCAGCACTAATATTGATGCCTTTTCCTGGTTGTAAAACCAAGAGGCAAACACGGTTAGAAGGGAAAAAGGGATTCTACCTTGGGATTTATTTTAAGGATCCCTAGGTGCACCACATCCAGGTCGAATGCACCTCCATGCACCCCACAGTGCACACCCACAAAAGATCTGATATCACATTATAGGTGTTACTAATGAGCAGATCTATCAAAAATTCCCCAATGAGAGGCTCGAGTGAGCCCCTCTCCCCAAGGAGCCTTCCCCTGGATGGTTCTATCTCAGTTTACAAAATGTGTTCTGGAGAGGACCTTGGGCTCTGGGCACACTGATCCCTGACTACGAAGCTTCTAAAATGTTCAGTCTCCCAGCTTGACAAACAAGTTCAAGAATGGAGGCAAAAAGCACCAAGAATACAGAAATAGCAAAAAGGTATAAAAGGGGTGTAAAAGAAAAGGCAAAAAACCATCATGGCATCAATATAAGAAAATGCCACTGTAAAACATGGTTATAACTTAGGCACAGTACTTTCCCCGTGGCTTTGTGACTTCCAGGGCTTTGTGGCTTCCTGGGCTCCTCTGTTGAAGCACACATATCTTGTCTTTCTAGTGCAGGGCAAGGCAGGAATCTCCAGCCATTGTGACACACCCTAGGATGTAAATCTCAGCTCACCAGAGCCTCTGGCTAGAAAAGAGACAATTCATGTGTGGTATTATAGCAGTGGGCTTCTAATTATAATTTAGGAAATTACTATTTTTTATGAAACGGTGACGTTTCTCTCAAAAAGCAAATAATGTCTTAGAGGAAAATAATTATGCTGTTGAAAGTATAATTTTCTTTTAAGATACTTAGAATAACTTCTAAGTGAAAATGTTTTCAAGCAGCCATTAAGAGTCATTAGAGTTAACAGGGGTGTGATGTTGTATCCCAGTAGCTGAATTCAGTGGTAACACCTTTTATTACTGACAGTAAGTTACAAGACAATTACATAATTGATATTCTCAAAGTCACCTGCAAGCTGCAAGGAAGAATAGAACTGTTTCTATGGTTCCAAAACAAAGGGTAAGATTTCACAGGAGCTGATGCTTATCCTGCTCAGTCTCATGTAAAACATTTATTACCATAAAAATAGACTGTGCTGACTTATGGTTATTGAGGTACAACCACACAGATACCAACGAAATACCTGTGGGCCACATGGAATTACTTTATTTTAGTAGCAAGTTGTAAACATCACAAGGTATTTACAGTGACAAATAGACACTTATCACTGTTCACTCACCGCATGCTCTTCCTTGAAAAGAATATTTCTGACGATGATAAAGAGTAATTTATCACGTTTTCCTTGGAATAAATATAAAGCATATGGGAATGTTATAACAGGATTATCAGTGGTAAATTTGATTTGAAATCTCTTGGGTGAATGGAATGACCTTTCAGCTAGTGGAAATAATAGACTTTCAAAGAGCACATTTTTCTTATTATCGTAAGAGAAAACACCGTAGCTTATTTGACAGTTCTACTTAAAGCACCTTTTTACAGCTAAACTTCAGAATTCTTAGTAACTAAAAGTACAGAAAATTTATACGGAATTCTTTTAGATTTCTACTACTTAACTTTATACAATTTGGGTCCACAACACAGGTATGAACCAGCCATGAAGATATTATTGGGAAAACTTCAGTGAAAGACTGAATTTGCACCCAACCAGTGGCTATATGAGCACTTTCTTTCACCAAATATAGCTATTTGTGAAACAAACACTCTCAGTCAAACCTTTGTTACATCTCGAGGCCATTTCACTGACGAGATTTCTCATTTTCTTTTCCTGTAGAGAGATTGTTTATAAACATTTATTAGATACACGTAGCACAAAACTGTAGGCATGAAACATTCCTGCTCACAGCGGAAACTGAAGCCAAAATAATATTCCAGGACCAGGCAATAACACTTAAGAACATTAAGGACACCATTAAATAGAACCAGGCAGCACCTGCTAATTCAAGTTTGGGGAAAGAAAGCAGGGCCCTGGGCTGCATGTCATTTTCTTCACTCTTTAGAGAGTTACCATCTTTATTATCAAAGCATCCTGTGGTTCACCTTGGGGCAGTACAGCACTAGAAGCACCGTTTCCCAATTAATTTTTTTAATGTAAAAAACCACTAAGATAAAAGTACTTTCCCATGTAATGCAAAAGGCTAGCATTATACTGGTTTTCTGTGGGACAAATTTTTAAAAGACCTTTTGTGCCTTGGGAAAATTCACTTGTACAGCCATCATTTATATTTTCAAATTTGTACAGCCTGATCTGTTATAGAAACAGCCTAAGGAGGGAAATGTTTCCCCCTTTATGCTCGCATGGTAGTCGGTGCAATGTGATATCCTGTGGCTTTGGGGGACTGAAATGCAATTCAAATTGGAATAAAACCCCTCCACCTAAGCTGAATGCAGGTCTGCATGTGGTATGAATCTCTTTACCCTGAATGGAAATAGCATGGGTATGCAATCTGTACCCACCTCTCCTCAAGGATTATCACCTTTTTTCATCTGATCGGTTGAAAGGAATAAATTACGTCACCTTCCATTACTCTCTCCTGTGGATGCTGAAAGGGCTTTAGCAGTGAATTTCTTCAGCTCTCTAGCATTTTGTGAGAGCTCTCTCTTTCCCATGCAAGCCAACCAAAACAAAGCTACTAGTTTATCAATATCTGCACCTGCAACTTGTTTTTGCTGGATTGTTATGCTTTTAACTAGAAAAACATTTGGGAATGGATGTCTTAGAGTTGGGCCAATCCCTTTGAGAGGTAGATGGCCAGAGAACCAATTACTTTATGCCATTTAACTCACTTTTTGCAAACTTAACACATAAAAACCTCGGGAATAACCATTAAATCGGCTCTTGCTGCCATTTCTATGTGATCCTGGATTTCCTGTGGTTTTTCTACGCGTCTGCATTGTGACAGTGACCCTCTCAGAGTCACCTAAGTAGTTATTTGTAATGACAGCAAGATTTTCTTTACTCTGTTGCTGTATGAATGTCACTTACACAGAAGTTCTACCCCTGCTTCCTCTCTTGTGGTAATTCCAGGTGCTGAGTTGTAAGAACAGCAAATTACAGTTTGTAAAAGTACAAGGTGAGCTTTAAGGGCGCATCCACATTGGGTTTTGCAGTTTGCTCCATTGGTTTCTTACCTAGCTACTCCTGGTTATGAATTGTGGCATGTTAAAGCTCAGCAGTGTATTTACAAAATGAAATTACTGAGCATACACCTGAGGTGGATAAAACATAAATTGAAAGCTGTAATAAGTGATAGCTTTCCTGTTCTGAAGTGTAATCACATTGCTTCCTGAATCTTAAAAATACAGAGGTATCTTCTCAAAAGCTTCATGTGTTAAAAAGAGTTAGGATAAATCAGAAAAGAGTGAGTGGATCATGTGCATTTCATAAGCCCTCTTTTATGGTGCCTTATGTTTCTTTTTGTTTTCTGCTGAAATAACTTAGGGGTTTTTTTCTTACAGAGGAATTTAAAAATTGAACTGGAAGCTCTATCCATCTTTGAAAGTGGTCTGAGTGACTTACAGAGAAAAGAAAGTACTTTCAAAGTTTAAATCATTACTTTAGTAAATAGCTAATATATTGCAAATTTTATCCATACCATATTTTTGCTTTTGATATTCCGTCTCACAATGTATAGGTTGGTCATGAGTTCTTCATGTGTTAAAAGCAGTTGGTTTGCCAGTGAGACATAAGTCTTTTTGAGTTTCTGGTTGATGTTTGGGCAATGGGGTTGTACACCATCACTTGAATACAAGGGGAATTTGATGGTCTTAAGTTTGGTCAGCAAGATTTTTTTCCTATTATTTTGCCCTTATTTTTTTCTTCTCTCTATTTGAAGTGTTTGGTTTTTACCTTACCAAAATTGCCTTTTTGTGTTACCTTTTAACGTTGCTGGGTACTGATTGGTGGGGCATTGTCTGGGCTTTGCTAGGTTGTATCTCGGGACCACCGGTTGTGCAGCTCTCTAAATGCCTGTGAAGCTGGCATTGCAGAAGGAGCACATGGAGAGAGCAAGAACCTTGTGGGTAACTGTTTTCCTGATTTCCTTATCTGTCCTATGCAAACTCAGAGATTTTTATTAGAGACATAATTAACTGACTGCTGTTTGAAGTAGAACAATAACAGTTTGGAAGAACCAGTATTTTTGGGGTTTTTTATCATTAATAAAACCAGGTTCTAATCTTTCACCCAAACCTTTGGGTCCAAGGATATACTTGGGCATTGCTGAAGGAAAGCGACACAGCAGTCATTGACATCCGTCCCTGTGCTCCCACTCCAGCTCAAGATGCCTATACATAGTGTCCCACATGCACTCAATAAATGGAGATCCAGCTAACTGTGGTAAATGCACAGACTCCGATTGGTGTGAGAGCAGCACTGGGCTCGGTGAGAATGTTGATCCAAACTGATAATGCCTTGCTGTGTTTTTTTATTATAACTGATATTTTAGGCAATAATGAAGTTTTTAAAGCAAGTCAAAAATATTCTTTGAGGTATCAGAGAAAATCACCTGTAATAGCTGTTGAGACATAAAGCTGTCAGTTAACTGTGTAATAAATTTCTAGGCATTATTTGAATATAGGAATTTCTATATTTCTGCTACTGCTGGATTGGACAGTTCCTACTGTGCACCTGAATTAGAGTTTCAGTGTTATTCTGGAATTGTGCTACTACTGTGGGCTAATGCAAAAGTCACTGAGTTTTGTGGAATGGTCGTTTTTCCATCAGTACTGTGTATGTTATAAATGCTCAGTTTTCAAATGTATTTAATTGCTCTTTTAAATGGGCCTTGGACAAAAATTTAGCTTATAAAATACAGCGTTGATAAGTACTGCATAAGGTAAATCAACCACTCTTTCAAATTTTGTATTAAGATGTCTGAATTCTATCCCAATCTTACTTTTGGGGAATGGAGAAACTTGACACAACCCCCTCACCATAACCACACTTTTTGTGAATTTGCTCATTCCGTACTTTATTTTATTTTACTGGAAAACAGTTTGATCTTACGCTCAAGTGTTCATACATCTAACCGTGCAGAGTAAGGAGGTAATCTGAGTGGAACTGACTTGAGTTTGCTGTAGCCTGAGGGCTTGCACCCGGGCTGTGCTTTGGGGTGTGTGGGATAAGCAGGTTAAGCCATGATACACGGTCCCAGAGAGACCGGCAGGGACTGCTGCAGGACTCGCATCATGTGTCCTCCTACACCACTACAGCTCTGCCCTCAGTTTCTCAAGGTAGATTCAATTTATGGTCCAAACTCTTATTTATATTGCTTATGTCTGTGGTTTCTAAGGATTACCTAAAAGTCTGTTTGGAACAGATAGAATTGAGGCAGTTTTATGTGTGGTCTTCTAATCATATATGTATTATTTATTTTAATATGTCAGCATGTTAAATCAGGCTTAAAGCAAGCGTGTTTTTCTGTTTGTCTAACTTATCTAAAATTTATAGCATTAATTAGGCAGAGGAAGGTTGTGATTCATGCAGCTTTTTATTTTATATGACATTACACAAGTGCTGTGCACCCAGGAACCATTGCTAACATTCGAGGATGAACTGCAAGGAGCCTTCTTGAAAGCTGCTTATGTGTCTGTCTGAAATGAATGTGAGCCTGATCTCCAGCAGCTGCTACATTCCAAGAATATCCAGAGCATTCTCCAGTTTCATATTTAATTTATGAGGATAATGTAGAAATCTATATCATCCTACATATTTAAGACATTTTCTGTGATTTTTTTTTTTTTTTTTTTTTTTTTTTTTTTTTTGAGGAGAAGTATTTCAGTTAGAAATGAAGTTGTTCATGTCTAAGGAAAATGAAGACAACCAAAGAGGGCTGGGTGGATGGGGCCTGATCCAGTGAGAGGCATCTCTGCCCATGACAGGGGCATTGGAATTAGACCATCCTTAAGGTCTAATCTTCCAGCCCAGGATTCTCTGATTCAGTCAGAACACCTGGTTTCTGCTGTTGCCATTCCACACAAGAAACTTTTGAAGTACAGTTGGGTCAAAGAATCAAAGGCAAAGTACAAACCTTGGACTGATAAATAGTTGAAATTAATGATTGCATTAAATAATTTTTGGGAAGAAAATGAATTTAATAAAAAGCATGATGTCCTACGTAGATTCAGTTTAACCTCTTAGAAATACTGAGAGCTGCTTTCCTGAGTTTCTGAGGTTTTATTTCCTAATTACAGAGTTATTTCAAACCTTTGTGTTGGGGTTTTTTGGTATAGTCAGGATCTTGCTATTTTTTGTTTATTTTAAAATGTTGTTCCAGACAGTAATGACACAAGTATGTCTAGAGAGTCTGTTACATTATTTACTCTCCCAACTTATTGCAGAGATGCACCTCACTGTTAATGAGGGTGATTTATCTGCTCAGGAACACATGGCGTGAATGGCACTTTACAACATGGGTTACTATAGAAACACCTCTGTAGTATTATGCTCATATACCAGTATATCTTATTTTTCAAATGCTCTCTGTGAACATTTTTAAATTAGCTTATCTCTTGAAAACATTTGTGAAGGGCTTTTTTACTTCAATATTATTTAATAGGGTTGTTATGGCAACCCTATATTTCTCTTGATATTTTACCTATGAAAAGACAGTGCCTGTATCTCAAGCAAATGAGAGGAAAAAATCTTAATTTACTTTTGTTCCTACACAAGTGGCACCATAGAGCAACAGGGAGTTGAGCATGAAGCATAAAAAGGATTTGGGCTGTGCTTCCCTCCTCTTAGGCTTTACCCTGACACACACAAAATCTTGGTCGATAAGATTGATTAAATTACATGATGCTGCTGCCGTTGCAGGCTTTGCAGTGAGATAATTAGCTGAAATGAGGTACTTTGAGTCAAAAGCTTGAGGAATGGGCCCAGGTGAACCTCATGAGGTTCCACAGGCACAAGTGCGAGGTGCTGCGTCTGGGCTGGGGCAATCACAGACCCGAGCACCAG
This sequence comes from Rhipidura dahli, assembly GCA_013399225.1. Lineage (NCBI taxonomy): Eukaryota > Metazoa > Chordata > Aves > Passeriformes > Rhipiduridae > Rhipidura > Rhipidura dahli. The sequence goes on from VXAC01001407.1 coordinate 2,789,492, forward strand.
GGCAGCCCTGCAGAGGAGCACTGAATTTTGCAGGTAGACAAGTCTCCCTCATCTTGATTAGCAACAAAATTTTAAATGGTGGTGTCTCACAGTCTCTTGCATGGCTGTCTAGCACCCTAAAAATTTTCATGTCAAAAAACTTTTCTGGAGGAAAATAAGAGAAATTTGTCAAAGCAAATTCCTAAATCCTTGTTACATCATATCTGTTTACCAGCCACCAGTGTGGCTCATAATCCTCCACTCAGGTGGTTCAAAAATAATTAGATCCTGGGATTAAAATTAATCATTTGTGTTTGAGAAGTAAGAGTGTTTTTATGGATACAAATCTTTTGCCCTCAGATGCATGCAATTACAGATCTGCATGTGTTGGTATTGGAATGTAGCTCATATGTTTAAGATAAGAGATGTTTCAAATAATATCATATCTGATACTTATGTTATCTACTTCAAATGCATATTTCAGATTAAAGTTGCCATTACAGTGAAAGTATCAGTCAGTGCCCCTTTGTGGTTTAAAACCCAGGGTTAGAGCCAAGGCTCCCATAAGGCATCATTTAGGTTACTTGTTCTGAGTAATGACAAGGCATTTTCTGTTTATCAGCAGGTGCACGCTCTTTAATTAAAATGAACAGAACTGCAATATTAAGGACAGTATTTCTCAGCCTAAGAAGTATAATAAAATGTTGCAATTAATTATTTCTAATGTGTATCAGGGTGCTACAAACTAAGCTTTTGGATTCCTTACCCTGAGAATTAATCGCTGCTAGTTAATTGAATTTGTGATCTGACAAAGCCCTATCTCCATCATCAAACAGTCTCTAAACCAATAGTGATGTTCAGGTAAAATTTAACTTCTTACACCAGTCAGTGGCACAAGAGTCTGTTCCCTGTATCTTTGCTGAGCAAAGTGGTTATTGAAACTTGTGATAATTCAAGTTATATAAGACTGTACGAAGAATGTTTTCATTGAAAGGAAGCATATAGCTTAGAGAGAAAATTTGATATAATACTTAAAATATGTCTAGGAAATAGAATTAGTATCAGAGCTCTGTCTATAAGACAAGGTAAAAGTCATTTACTAAAAAGCTGTTACTGGTTTGTACTGTTTTTTAATGGGCTCTGAATAAGGCATTTACCTCTTTGGAAAATACATTCAAAATTGAATAATACAGCAAGCACAACAATTCAGGATAAATCATTCACGGGCAAATCTAGAGTCAGTAGGAATTTGTGCTCTGCTGTGATGTCCCTCAAGGAGCAGCCCCATCAATCTTTGTTGATTGGATAATCTTGCAGGTGTTCCTGAAACCTCTGCTTTGGGTCTCCAGCAGTGGCTGATTTGTGTAAACCTTGCACCAGTTTGGGTGCTCTGAGATTAAATGCTAAAGTATTGGAATTATTTTGGGGAAATGGATTAACACTGTTTATAAACAAATGATGTACTCTGATACCCTTCTAATTCATGAACTTTCAAGGATGAGCTACTGTTTTCTGGCAGTGAGATACCTACATTGAAAAGCTGCCTGTCCCATGTCCAAAAGGCAAGAGAGATTTTAAAGAAGATGGAAAACATCTGGGGCTCACTTCTTCATGATACTCTCTTGTTTATCCACCAAACAGGGCCTCTAGTTGTATTCCTGCATCAGGAGTAGTGCTGGTCTCTGGGATCAAGCACAAGGGTCTTGGAGAAGTCCTGGTGGTTATTTTAGTGGAGCTACATTGGAGGGTGTGGTATCACGGTGCTAATCTCTGATATTGGAGGGTTATCAGGTTGCTAATCTCTGTGCTGATTTAACAGTACACAGCAGCACACAAACACTTCTACTGTACCCTTTCCTTTGAAAGTTGAAGCTTCTGCTTTATTTTGAAAGAATAATAAGCCAAGAAAAAATTGTGTTGATTATTTTCTGACTTTGCTGAGGAAATCGGCTCTTTGCTTCAGGGAGTTTGGGGTTTGTTGTTTATTTTCTTTTTTTCCCCTTTGTATTCTAACACTTATGTCAAACTGGGGTCACTCTGAGGGTCCAAGGCCACAGCAGAGTTTGTTCCATTCCAGAACCAAGAGGTCACTTGTAGATCATTCTGGAATCCCCATCTCTTCTAAACTCCAAGAGCTCATCTGGTTCCTTGCAGGAAAAGAATACAAAATAGGGTGGTTTTCCATGAGTTGGTTTCATGCCTGAGCTACAAGAAGCTTTGGTTTGTCTGCATTATTTCCTGGGTGTTGGCTGCTGTGAAGTCTACAGCCTGTTGCACTGCTCTGTTACAGTTACTTTTTAGGCCAGTTTATCATCCACGCTGAGCATTTCTCTCGTGAGCAGGGGCTGATTAAATCAGGGTATCTGTATAGGCTACCTGAGCTCCCAGAATTCGAGTGAGCAAAGACTTGATGCTTTGACCCAGAGAACTCCTGCTAAAAATATTATTCCATCATGTGTGACTATCCTTAAATTACAGTAAATGTCTGACTTCTAATCTTGTTTTATAATATACATTCACATTTGGTATTCTGAAAAAAAAAAAAATCTCTTTTTCATAGGCAGAATGTAAATGTTTAAAGTGCAGCATAATTAGCATTTGTATGGCAAACCTTTTTCATGGGGATTTGTCATAACAAATATTGAATTAAATTGAGGTGAAATAGTATTATTCATGCAAACTGGTTTTGTTAGAATAATTAAATCGCTTCAGAAAGATTTTCCTGGACTTTCTTTCCACACCAAGTACAGGTTTATTTGGGAACCCTTCAGCCAAGAATGGGTTCAGTGTCTAGAGGTCACTAATGAACACTGGTCTATATATCCTACTTGATACATACTTGATAGCTTGATAAAACAATTTATACCATGTCAGTGCTCAGTGAATGACAATTACTGATAAATGTTTTGTTTAAAGGCAAGAAAAGGAAAAAAAATAGGATAACATAGGAAAAGGGTAACATAGGGAAAAGATAACATGGGAAAATTAACTTTGCTTTCCTAAATGCAAAAGTAATCTCAAGTCTTTGGCTTCATCTTGAGAGACTGCTAAACAAGTGGCTGCTTGCTGCCTTCTGCAGGAACACTTTATTTACAGGTGAGCCCCTTGCAGCTCCCAGGCTGTGCCGTGTCTTTTCCTGGTCAGAAGACCTCCTGAGAGCTGAAGCTGTGTGTGAACTGCTGGCAGTACAGCCGCCCTGCCTGGTCTGGAGTGGTTCCTGCTCTTCAGCAGCAGCACTACACCCACCCCTACTGCCCAAAAGAGGCTTTGAGAAAGTCTCTTCTCTCCACTGTTCATTAATGTGAGTGCTTACCCCAGGCACACTTCAGCTGCCTTACCAGGCTCTCACAGCACCTGATTTCCTGCCCTGGATGACATGGCAGATTCTTCACAGAAATATGAGAAAATGCACGTCCAGCTTTCCCTCTTAGCTTCCCTTGTTTCCTGACTCTCTCTCGGAGCACCTGGCATGGCTCTCTGGCTGGGGAATGTGGGCAGCAGGCTGGCAGATATCCCAGTGCCAGAGGGAAGCACCAGTTTGTACAGCGTGGATAGAAGTGATTCCACACCATCGGCTTTATAAACTGAATATTTTCAAGATTTGTGTAATAGTTTCTCTTGCAGCTGACCAACATAGGGTTTTCCAGGGAAATAATGCAGTGCCAGCAGTTCACACACAGCTTCAGCTCTCAGGAGGTCTTCTGACCAGGAAAAGACACGGCACAGCCTGGGAGCTGCAAGGGGCTGACCTGTAACTGAAGGGTTCCTGCAGAAGGCAGCAAGCAGCCACTTGTTTAGCAGTCTCTCAAGATGAAGCCAAAGACTTGACATTACTTACGTATTTAGGAAAGCAGAGTTAGTTTTCCCCTGTTACCCTATTTTTTTTTAAATTATTTTTTTTTTAATAAAAGAGAAAGACAAGTGATTTAGAAAGATGACTTTACCAGAGAAAAAGCTAGAAGTACTCTTCAGTGTAAAGTAAAAACCTTTTGTTCATGTGGAAAAGGCAATCAGCAGTGGACAGAAGTATATTTTGTGGGTCTGAAAACTGCTTCAGAAAAAAAAATTCTCAATATCACCAAAGCATTTCTCAATCAAATTCATGCAGTGACTTTGCTGGTTATTTCCAAACACTGTAAATTTTTCTCTGTATGTCAGAATATTGAGATGTGAAATGTCTTTGGGCTTCAGGTAATTTAAACATTAAGTGCATGCACAAGAGAAAAAACTGCTGCCTTGCACTGACTGAAAAACCAAAAATGTGTTGTTGTTTGTTGTGGTTCCTGCCCACACTGCTGTGCCAGTGACAGCCTGATCTCCAGCCTCAGATCCCCCTCCTCTGCCCTGCCCTGCCCTGCCCGTTTGCTCGGGGCTGGTGGGGCACAGGGTCATTGAATCACCCCTGACGTAGCTGGCACCAGGAGGGGTTACAGCTGCCTATTAAGGATAGTCTGCAATTATACTGGATTAAATTCAGTGGGAAGGGGCATTCCTGGTCTGTGTTACAGCAATGTGTTCGGCCTCAAGAAGGAGAGTGATTTGCTTGGTAATAAAATAAATAAAGTTTCCAGGTGCTGATCTGCAGGTAACATTTACAGTCATTATTCAGGCTTCAGCTGTTAGGTGCAAATTTAACTGAATTTGGGTGCCTTTAGCTTGTTGGAGATAAACACAAAACCTTCCCAGGGAATTTGATACTGTCAAATTGTCACAACACTGACTTTTGCTGGGACAATATTGAGATATGAGAAAAAATATCTCATGTATGGAAACCTGAGCTCTGTGTTCAGTGTTCTGTGCAGAACTGATGTTTGGTATCAGCTGGTGGAGCTCCAGAGGCAAGCAAAGAAGGAAAGCACTTTTTAAAATATTGTGTTGGTTATATGGAATCAGTATGGTTCATTCTATCATCCCTTTACTTTTTTAAAAAGTTATGACCTGCTGCTTTAGCAGATGGAGTTGGTGAAAATACAACTGCTTCCATGTTTGTGTTTATGACTGTATTGCATCCAGTTTTATCAGAAAATTATTTCCCTGGAAAACCATATGTTGGTCAGCTGTGAGAGAAACTATTACATAAATCTTGAAAATATTTTGTTTCTAAAACAAAATATTCACAGACAGCAATTAAAACTAGAAAAAAAGCCAAACCTTTGGAGCATGGAAAATTCTGGACTCAGCACTTATTGGCAGTTTAAGAGTGAACAGATGCACATCCAAAAAAGATGGGCTTTGTCTGTCTTTCTGTAATAGTGGTAGTTTTCAAATAGGTATGTAAGTCCTAAATGAAGATGTTTTTAATACTTTTGCTTATGGTCAGAAGAGAAAATAATACAGGATCTGCTGTAAGAAGTGTGATTCAGAAGTGGGCAGGCATTGCAGGAGGGTGAATTCAGAAATAAGTTAGGTTTCTTTCACCTCCATGTGCTTTTCTGCAGGTGTTTTTTCCCTCCCAAGTTTGTTGTCTCACTGAGCACAAGCTTGTTGCTGCAGCAGGGAGCAGAGCAGGGAGGCAGCTCTGGAGTTGCTTCACCATCTGTTTCCCAGCTCTTTGTTCAAAATCCAAGCGCAGGCACTCCGAACCCTCGTCCTCCTCCTCCACAGGTGAGCTTATCCCAATAAACCTTGCCTGTTGTGCCACTGTTGCTTCACTTCTAATGTGCTTGCCACTTTTGTCAGGAATTGTTCCTCAGTAGAAACAGCAATTCATCAGAAGAAACTGCATAAGAAAGAACGAGGGTTGCTTGAATTCTGAGTAAAAATCACTTTTATGTGTGTTTAAATTTCTACTAAGGTCAGTTATGTGATATTTTATGTTTAATAGAGAAAAGGGCTTGGATTTGTTAAATACACTATTTGCATTTAACCAGTCTGACCAATCAAAAAATCATGATAGATTAATATGAATTGGAAAACTTTATCTTTTAACATGATGTATCCGCTTTGGCTTTGTTTTTTGCCTTACATTTTTAGATGTTTGTTTGGGAGTTCTTTAATGCCTCCAGGCTTTTCACATCTTGGAATAATCCTTTGAGTGTAACAGAGGATGAGAGATTATTGTTTGGTCTAAGGAAAAAATATACCTGGCAAAATCATGACTTTCTCATTTGGTGTTAGTTCAACACAAAAAATCAGGATTTGCTCATTCCAGCCTGCAGCTCATTTTTTAATTCAGTTCAAAGTAAGATCTATTCCATGGCTTGATATCCATCCTTTTCTAACAGTTGTGCTAGTGCTGTGCTTAAAACAAGACTTAAAAAAAGACTTTAAAAGATGTAAAACTTGTGCTGAAGATGTTTTAGAGGCATTTCTTGGGTTATGCAAGGCCTGTCCATAAGGGAATGTGTGGGAACAGGGGGCTGATGGGGCAGCTCAAAACAAGATGATAGTAAACAGAATTAGAATTAGACAAAAAAGGAATCCATTGTTGTATGGTCTGAAGGAAAATGGAAGTGCTCAAAGGCACAGGTGATGGGAAACTACAGAAATTCTTTCCCAGCTCCTGTGCATTAGATATGGGATGATTTTATGCAAAAAAAATATGCAGTAATCTGTTGCAGAGGTCTGATGCCTTTGTAACACTGATTATCCAAACATGGCAAGGATGGTATCAGGCACTTTAAAAGGGCTAGAGAGATCCTTTTGTCACAACATTCTTGATTTAAAAAGATATGTCCTTTTCAGTCAGATGATTTCTGCTTACAAACCTGCATTGAATAAGGAATGATGAAATGCAGGAGATACATCTGTTCTGTCCTGCTTTGTTTTCACTTGAGACTGTTAAAGTTATGTTTATTGTATTCTTACCCTGTGTCTTGAGAACCAAGGCATAAATTGAGCTGCCTGTATTATCCTTCAAAATGCTGTGAAAGGAGATGCAAAATAAATGCAGGTGTCATTGGCGGAGCAAGAGATATTAAAGATGAAAAGCTGGCACCTTTTGTACAGTGCTGAATGCCATGGAAATAATCAGTTTCCTGATAAAGTTCATAAGCAAGAAAGGAAATTAAACACAACACCTATTCAATGTGATGGACCTTTCTTAAAATCACAGGTTCTGCATGAGTTGGAAGGAGATATTTAGTAAAATAAAGTAGTAAACAAGTAGCACAGAGGTCTAAAGCCTACTGAGGGTGTATTTGTTTAATTTTGGGCGAGAAGAAGAATCTCAGGCAGACAGATAAAATGATATATGCTACCTTGAGCTGTTTAATTCAGTTCTGCTGTTGTAGGTTGAGTCTGCTTTGCTGTTATTAGCATATGCCAGTTATTTCATTAACTGACCTTGCTAAATGCCTGGAGACATCCTGTGACACTTAATGAAGTCAAACATGGCAAAGCTCCCTTATAGCTGTATAAAGCAAGTGTAGTTAAGGAAGATATTTGCATACTATAATTGTTGGAGAACATTAGAACAAAGCATTTGGAAGCACAGACCCTTCTGGTTATTGGTCTGGAGGTGTGAATGGCAGCTCTGAAGCTGAAGGACTGTGTAGCTTTATGAAATGTGAGGGGGAAGTAAATGTAGTTGGTTTTATGGTCTTCTGCGTATATAACATTCAGCTTTGTTTAATACTAATATTTTTCAGCTGCCATTTGTGTATTTAGTTGACTGAGTTCTGTGAATGTTAGTGTATCATGCATTTAAATTGACTTTAAAAACCCAAGCTTTTATTTACTCTTCAGCTTTTTAGGTTAAAGTCCAGAAAGAACACAAGGGTCACATCCAGACTGGGTTGTTTCAGCCTTCCATCATCCCAAGGCAGCTCAGATAAAACTTCCTGTGGTTTACCTAAGAACCTGCTAATTGACCTGCTTGCATTGTTAACAGGTGGGGTTCACAGAGTAGCAGCAGAACAGAAGCACAGTGAACTCACACTCAGCTTACTGATCATGCACTCTCTGCACAGGAACTCTAAAGAGATTTATTTTATTTCTTTTCCCAGCTGGTGAATTTTAATCATGTTCTGCAAGAGTAGAAACGAGCATCTAGAATTAGCAGAAGTCCCTAGAGCCTAGAGAATACTATTTGAAGACTAACTAGTTTATTTTCCTTGCATACTGGCTTTCTGTACACAGAATTTTCAGGACTGGGATGGCAAAGGTAGTACTTCCATAGGGGAGATGCTGAAGAACAACTGAGTCAGAGAGGGAACAGCAAATGTGCACACACAGAACTGCAAAATGTTTTCACCAGAACAGAGTGTTCTCACCACAGCTGTTTAGTTAACACAAGAGGCAATCCGTGGGGAGACAGGTGAACACATTAGTTTTGATGTTGGTATTTCTTCCTTGTGGTCACAAGAATGATTAAATTCAGCAGTACATTAATGGGGTCCAAAACAGAATAGAATGGAACTGCAAGTTAGAAATTTGGGCTGCTTTAGGCTAAATGAGCACATTTTCTTCATTTTGGCTCAGTTGGGAAGGAGTTGGATTTTACCTGGAGTCAAGCCTCACGTCTTGCTCAAGACTCCTTAGTTAATTCACTTGGGTAGGTTCACACCAATAAAAGAATACAAACCATTATTTGCTCCCTAAATCTGAAGCCATGAAGGGTCAGGCAGTTGGACCTGGATGATTGTTGGATGTCTCTTCCAGCTGAACTGTTCTACTCCGTCTCTGTGAAGGTCAGTAGGGATGGAGGTGTTGAACATGGACCCTGCTGGCCTCCTGTATAGGTGCTTGTCCCAAATATCTTTGATGAGTGACAGCTCAAATAGGAGAGTGTGGCACTACTTGGAGCACACAGATTTGCTTAGAAAACCCCAAAGCAAAACAGTTTGGTGCAAGATCATTGTTCTGGGAATACAACCTTCCTAATACAGCATTGTGCACAAGCTGAGTTTATGTATCTGAATTCATATTTGAAGGGAATAGCTCATTTTGAAAAAGCCTTGAGGAAACTGAGTAGGTGATATGAAAAAGATAAGGTACAGATAACTGTTCTCATTGTTAATCTTTAAGGATTTTAGCTGGGACAAATTCTTGCAAATTCCATGTAGAAAACTGCACCCAGCAGAGCTATTGGATAATGTGGAATAATGGTTTCCTCCATTTTGCTTTCCCTGACTTCTTGCTTTTGCAGGAAGGAGAATGGTCACCAAAAAAAATCTTGTCGCAAACTTCATGTTTAGCCTGGAATAGTTACTTTACAAAATATATACAAATTAAGATAACAGTTAAGAATGGCAGAGCCTACTTAGTTCTGCTGAACTCCTAGAGAATTCTTTCATAGAGAATTTCTACTGGTTGCTACATTTCCCCAAGCAAGGATTATGTCTGTGTCTGTGTTTGCAGCCTTACTTGCTGCTCTACATCAGTGTCCCACAGTTCAAAGTGAATCTCATGGTTCATGTTTGCACATTTCTTCCAATAAATTTGCTTTTTGTGATTGAATTGTTGAGAATTTCTTAAGTAATTTCTGTGTCAGGCCACCTCTTAATTCACTGCCAGCTACCCACTGACACAGTGATTCATTTCCATTTGCATTATTGTTTCCTACATATTTTCCGCCCTGTTCCCTTATGGTTGGCTGCGTATCTGCTGTGACCGAGTCTTGCATCGTTTCTCAGCAATCCTCAGTTGTCTCCCAGCCTCTTCATTCTTCAAGAAAGTTTACAGCAGTACTGAATAGAATGATGTCAGCTTGGGTCACACTCTTCCTTTCATGTTACTGTTTTTATTCTTGTCCTCTGATCCTTTATGGATTGCTTTTATAGGATCTGTTTTAAAAAACCCTAATACCTTTTCTAGTCTTGTTTTCTCATTTTTGACTCCAGCTGTAAACCTTTTGTAGTCCCTCATACTTGCTCTAAAGCAGAAGAATTTGAATACAATAAAACTTGAGCTACTTGTTGCATTCTCCTGCCATCTCCCATCCTCCAAAACGTTGCTTTGCTACTCCTTCACTTCTCACTTCTTTGTTCCCTGTAATCTGCCTGTATTCACATATCTATGTTGTAAAGAGACCTTCTACATTCAGATCCTGCCCTTTTTTACACAGCCTTTCAAAATGAAATATTTGTTTTTATCTGAACTGCTAAATATTCCTGCGTAAGTCATGGTTTCCTTTTTCCTTTCTTTTTAACCTGCAACCACACCTCTGATAATCATGTTTTATATTCTGCAAAGGATAAATGTAAATTCATCTTCCTGGTTTGTCATCCTACCATGTCTCTCCTGTCTCTCTGTAGGTTACTCTGGGTGGCTTTTTCCTTCATGCCAGAATTTCATCCACTGTTATCCCTCAGCACTGTCCTGCAGCTCCTTCTTGGTGCCTCCACATGTAATGCACTTGCTGAACTCAATCACAGAGCTGCTGCTGCTGATGATGACAGCATAGAGCTTGGGATCCAAAAAGGCCTTCTGAGTTTTGTTTGGAATCTGAGGCAAAATTTAAAGTAAACCTGTCCTTGTGTTTAATGTTTTCTTGACATTATTTGTTGCTAGCCTTTTTTTGGAAGTTATACGGCAAATAAACTTCAATTTGCCAAATGTCACTTCTGTCCTTTGTGATTGAACTCTGGCAAATATTTGTTCAATTTGCAGCTTTGCTTCTGCCAGAGATTGATGGAACTTTTCTGGTGCAGGGATGAAACTTCTGGTGTGCTCATATGTTCCCAGACAAGTGACATGTTGTCAGCTGAGGCACGTTAGCCCACCCCATATGCATGCTACCTGCTCAGTGCCAACACAAAATAGATTCAATTTTCTGAAGGCATCAGGAAAAGGCTGTGGTAATGAATCTGAGCATTTCCACCAGTAGCAGCTTAGCTTCTTATCAGCTTTGAAAGTAACCAGCAGATCTCCAAGCCTGGGGTGGTGATCTCGCTGTTTGCCTTCCTTCCTCCTCAGGATCCTGAACCCAGCAGTCCCATGGCCTTTTTGGCAGCATCTCCTTCAGCCAACAATGCCAAATGTGTCCTGACTCTTGGCCATAACCAGACCATTCATCTCAAAGGGGTATTTCATAGCCATCCCTCTAGCACCTCTAACTATCACTATTTTTTTAATATATATATATGTGTGTGTGCGCACGCTTTTGGCTGTGTTCTTGTAGATGTATCTGGAAAGAAGTACAAACTTCATCTAAACTCAGATATTTCTTTGAATGTTTTATTGTTTAAAATGGCTTGTATATCAACATTTTTCTGCACACTATTCACATCTCAATATATTGAGTTTTAAAAAGACTCCCTCTGGAGCAGCGCTTGTTGGTGTTTTTGGCATTTGTTCATGAAGATAGTCCCTAGATTTAAGGAACTCATATTAATGGAGCACAAATATGTGGATTATTATTGTTAGAAAATCCTCACCTTGCAGAGAATTTCATTAGTGCTCTTTGTCAGGGGTGGGTATGCTACTGTCAGAGAAGTTCAATACCGTGCTGGAGATATTGCAGCAGCTGGCAGCTACTGGTGCAGCGAGGTGTTACCAGAGTACTGTGTCTCCACGTGTCTCTATTCAAATACATCATACTTTGAAGACTGAACTATTACTGCCCTTGAGCAAAGATATATGTATGATTAGCCTGTGCTAATAAAACCTTACTTATCACAAACCCACAGCTTGCAGCAGAGGTTACTGAAATGCACAAATACAGAGGGATAGCGCAGGTCTTGCAAGTACAAACACAGCATGACACTGCAGGTATCGGAGGTATAAATAACTCATCAATGGTCATTAAATTAGTGTGACCTTGAGGGATGTTAAAATCAGTTTTAGGGATAGCAGAGACACCATTAAAATACAGAGCTATATACAGTAAATTCACACATAATGTGGGATTGTGAACCCACGACAAGGGAGGCAGTAGGTGCTGTGTTAAAAATAATGCTAAACCTGACCCCGTGCACACCCAGGAGCGAGGTGGAATAGATGATGAACATCATACTCCTGACAGAGGATGTGGGATGCTGATAAATTGTTCTCCCTCTTTCTCCTTGAAGTAACCCAACCCCATAAAACGTGAACTAGGAGAGTAGAGAAAGAAAAGCAAAGAAAGAGGAGGACTGCAGAAACCTAGAGTGAGTAGAGAACTATCAGAGAAAAAGATATATATTAGAAAGTTTGTAAATGCTAGGTTTAACTCTCTTTATTAGAAACAAGTTGTGTGACTAAGAACAGTCATCAGTTCAACTAATAAGACTTTAATTAGACTTATAATAGATTCCTACCTTCATTTAGAAGCATTCATTTAGAAGTTCCTTCAGCTTACATAAATGGCACAGATTGTTTGCTGTGACATCACGTGCCCCTGAGGCTTGGAGGTTAAATTTGGAAGCAGCAGGGCATGATAAAGATGTCAGTTGTCACAGTGGTTCTTTAGCCCAAGCTCTGTAAAAGTTTTTAGACACTTCTTTCCAACAGCATCTCTGAGAGCTGGCTGTCTTTCACAGTAATTTTCCCCAGGGTGAACAAAGGAAGGAGTGAAGAATTTCTTTTCAGTCTTTTGTACTGAAGGATGCGATCTTGTTATGGCAGTCCCTCACTGGGGAGAGCATGAGTCTGCTGAACTTTTCTCATTAAAGCAAGGTGATCAGTTTGGTTATGATGCTGCACCCCCAGAAGAATTTATTCAAGTGGCTTGGATTAGGTCTTGATAAACAGATAGGACTGGGTTTTGAACAGGATTGCATTCACAATAAATAAACCAATTCCTGTCAGGCTCCTGTAGTGGCAGATACTATTCTGACAAGCTCAGTGTTAGTAAAAAAGAAGCTATAGAAAGATCCATGTGAATTACAGTGTTAGGGGCACACTGTGATGCTGACAGACAACTGGCATTTAGGATTTTGGCCTAAAATATTACTTAAGAGTGATGTTCTAATCCAAAATGAGAAGTGCTGAATTAGGATTAGCTGAAATCCTTCCATCCCACAGTGATTGCCCCGACAGTCACGTGGACATTGCCTGGTGCAGGATTCTGTGCTGGGTAAAGGCAGGCAAACAGTTTGTTGATAATGAAAGGTCTTTGTACCCACAAAGGTGCAAAATCCAGGCTACTCCTTCAGTCAAGTGATGCAGTTTTTTGTATCTGGTGGGGAACTGGTTTTTAAACAGTAGAAACTCTAGTTCTACCTGGCTTCTAAGTCAGTGTGATTTAGGTAACTTCCTAAGTAACTATTTTAAAAGAGGATGAATCACTGCAAAATGATTTATTCATCATCTCTCCTAACCCCGCTCAACCCAGGGCACACTTCAAACCTGGCAGCTTTCTCAGCCCCTCATCTGGGAGTCTTTCAGCATCTCCAAACACAGCCATTTCACAGCCTGACTGAAATCCAGGTTCTGACTGCCCCCACTCCTCTCAGCCCCCTTCTTTGTGGCCTTTCCATGGATTTCCTGCAGCATTTCAATGTCTGTCTTGTTCCAGGGAGCCCTAGGGTGGACTAATTTCTACACATGAGGCTTTATGAGTGCAGCAGAGCCAAAGGAACTTTTCTGCTCAGCCCACTGCTGTGTTCAGCAGCCTTATTAATGCAACCCAGTGTGCAGGTGACCTTCATTGTCTCAAGGACACAATGCTGAGGCACTTTTAACTTGGCCACCATAGAAGAATTTCTTGTCAGTAATACAATCTCACTGCTGATGTATTTTTACACTTAGTTATCTCAATAACCATTTTTTCTCCAGCTAAAAAGAAATATTTCTCTGGACTAGGGAGTTAAAAGCAGGTGCATTGAATTCTATTTACTTCAGAAAGGAGAGTTTTGATCAGAATCACCTTTATCAGGTGCTTGAACAGCAGTTTTACCATTACTTACAAACTAATTCATAAAATTGTCTTATGCTGTAAATGGCAGAATTCAAACATTATATAACTAAAATCATTGAAGGTTTTCAAAATAGCTTTAATGTTAAACACATAAAAATGCAAGTTCAGTAATTTTTGCAGGAAGAGATATATTTCTCAAATTCAAATTCATGTTGCAATATGAAATATTTGAACAAGGGATTAGAAATACTTAAAAATAAAACCCTTTTACTTTTTTTCCCCTCCATTTTGATTTTTATGATCTTAGCTACACACTTAGCTACATCTCCTTGGTATGGCCATGACTTCCTTTGGAATGGAACAAAGGTATGGTTTGAGATGGACAGCTAGAAAAAATAGCACAAATTGTTCAGCAGATTTCTGTAAATGTGGATTTTATTTAAAACTAGAAGCCAAGATGTTATTTGTTCTTTTTAAAAGCAGAAACAATCTCTTGTGTCAGCTTATAAAATTCTATACTTTTCCTGTAACCCTGGCAGCATGTAAGTTAAGAAAAAATAGTGGCCTTATAAGTGGCTGAGGATTAAGTTTTTTCTTCAATATTAACCTGGAAAGGTTCAGTGAATTTATTTGTTTAATTTAGATTTCAAATAAAGGCTTTAGCTGAAATGCTACTTCTTCTGTCCCTTAAGCAAACGTCCCGGGCTTAATTTGGGAGGGTAACCACTTGTCTTTTAAAGTTTGTGCTGTATGATTTTCCTATCCATAATTTCTCAGCATATAACATTTGAGCATAAAAAACACTTTCCAAAAATTAATGCGATTAAATCTGTACCAGCCTGGAAGGAATCACAAATTGTATGTAAATGAAGCCTCTGCTTTCCGTGTTCATCAGTCAATCCCTATAGATTATATTATATTTTATATATGTGTGTATATAAATAATATTTAAGTATAATACCTAAACAAGGAGGAACCTGTAATGTTCAATAGATTCTGTGGGTATCTGGATTCATCAATCCATTTATGCCCCTTTGTCAGCTGCAGAATATGTATATCTGAATTCAGAGAGTTGTGCTGGCAAAAGAAAATTTACTGGTTTTCAGTGTCAGCTGGAAAACTTTGGGATAGTGGAACTGTGGTGTGAAGGACAAATACAAATTGACTAAAGGAGAAGAAAGATGGGGAAATTGATTTAAAAATCTCCAGGACCCTACAAAATGAAGAAAGTAGGCAAAAATAAGCATATTTCTTTCCTCAGGTGCTGTATCTTTCTGCTGTTTTGATTTTTTCATATGTGCAATTCTTGGAGTTTACTTTACCCTTGGTAGTTCTTCCAGAGATTCTTGTTACTGGAAGAGAGCCCAATAAAGTTTGGTCATTAAAGCCAAACTGCAACAGGCCATGTAGCATTTCTCTCTTAGGAGAGCTGCACTGATAAATCAGAAAAGGGCAAAATAAGCATCAGTAACAAAGCAGTCCTCAGAAAATACATAGCAATTTTCTGTTCATTACTTTAATCTTTCCAAATCTTAAATGATGCCTGCAAGACCCAATGATGATTAATATTCAGGCCCATTTCTGACATTTGTTGCGATTTGAATAGCAATTTGAGTAACTTGGTCTCATGAAAAATCTTTGGAAGGAAGAACATCAGTCATACCAGCAGAGAGGAAACAGAATAAAAATAAATAAAAGTCTTCTGGAATAAATTTTGGACTTTTTTGGAGCAGACTGCCTCTGTCCTTGAAGAGCATAGCAAATGAAATCCGTGAAGACAAATTGTTGTGAGGCTTGATAGATGCAGCATCACTGGGAAAGACAGAACATGTTTCTGCCAGGCATGTTTGGGAATAGGGACTTGAATATTTTCATTAATCTTGTCATAGCTTATTGCTGCTAACTTCCACAACAAAGATAGATTTTTCCTTTGTAGCAGTGAATGAATATTCTTCCTGAAGAAGGCTCTGGCAATCTACCTTTTTCACATTCAGCTGGTATTTTTACACCTCTCCTTCTTGCTAGAATTAAGGAACTCATTACTTAATAGAACTGGAATAACTTTTAAAAAATGCTGTGCCATTATATCTCACATCCAAATCACTCTTAATCACATCAGATTGTTTGCTCTTTCAGGTACAGAAATGTATCCCTGTTCAAGGCTCAGCTTATTCAATAATGAGGTCCACATGCACAGTGGTGACTTGTGCTGGATTATTAAGGTCAAAATGCCAGTTCTTCAGAACTGAGAAGTCTCTAGTGAAATTTCCTTCTTGTTTCAGATTTCAAGAGCTCTATCTCACTCTGTGCAATTTGTATTTATATTTTTGAAAACTGGAATGAACTAGTAACTGCTAGCGCCATTCTTATGGGGGAAAAAAACCCAAAAAGGAAAAAGAGAATGTTTGAGACTGCTTCTGGGATTGATCAGGAGTTATTTATGGTCACTCTGAAAGTTTGAGAGTACCAAGATTCAGAAACAGTGCTTACTAACCACAGAGAGCTGCAGCAGTGTCTGGGAGACACAGGAGTGAGGTCTTTTTTCAGAGACACACCAGGCTTCATCTTGGGGTTCATGGTTCCAAAAACACGTCACCAGGTGGATGGTCTCAGAAATAATTGCTCCTTCCATATGACCGGGCTTGTATCATTTCTGCATTAGACAGAGCAGCATAAATTGACATTTAAAAAGCCTATATTTTGTTCTTATTTTTTGAGCATGGCATCCCTTTATTTCTCTGTGGGCAAATATTCATAGCTGCAAACAAATTCCTTTCATAGTCAAGGGAAAAAAAGACTCTTGAGACTCTTCCTCTTCAGCACCAGGAAGAAAAATGTTTTCAAAATAGCTATAAACAGGAGTTGCAAGTGTCTTCAGCTGTTCACTCCCTGTTGCTTTGCAGCCAGCTTTTCATCACTGTCTGTGAGCCTGGGCTGCGTATGTTGCTGCAGGGACTCTCTTTTCCTCATCAGTTCTCAGCAGTCCAGGATTAAACATATCTGATTGCTTAATACGTATCCATTAAGGCAGTAATGAGTAATTGCTGTGATGGTTTCCTTCAGTCACTGAGAGGCTGACATTTTTCTGATGTCTTTCCTTTTGAGAGCTTAACTTAATTGAGCTCTAAATGAAAAGCTTCATTCTGAATCTCTGAAGCTGGTGGTGCTTCTGTCACAACCTCAGGGGGAAAGGCACGAGGCCCCATGGGCACAATTTGGGAATTTCTTATCTGCATGTCTGGTACTCCTGAGGCACCATTGTGAATAGGATTAAAATCTGAACAGAATTGCAGTCACAAAATCAATGCTATGCCCTCTGCAGCTGAGAGTCATTTTTTGAACAATGGGAGTTGTTTTATGCTATGAAAGGGTTAAGGATCTCTGCCTGAAGAAGAATGAGGAATAACTGCTGGAGAAATAGGCCCAGATGTGCACACATCCTCAGTCCTCAGGAAGTCACCTTATTATATTTCCAAGTGTACACATTTGGATGCATTCATTTCATATAAGCATTTAATGCAGTGAAATCAATGATAACACTTTGAGTTTAAGTGGAGCAGGTGGCTTGGCAGTGCAGAATCAGACCAACAAGAGAGAAGAGAGAGAGAAGGGAAGAGGCAGATGTGCAGCAAAGTGCAGACCCAGGTTATTTCTGCTGCAGACATGTACTTTCTAACAGACAGGGAGCAGGATTTTTGCTCAAAGAGCTTACCAAGGTTTTGCATTGACTGGCTTAGATTAAATGAGATGCAAAGGAGAGGAGAATACTTAATGTAGGTAAGTGAAAGAGGTATACCAATATCTGATGCCTTTCTTCACTAGTGCAATTGATTAAAAATCCCAATTTGAATGACATCACAATTTCAAATTATTGTTTTTCTTCCCTACATTTTCATTTCTAAGTTGAAAAAACTTAAGCTTCATAATCCTAAGTGTGGAAGACCCGCTCCTAATTAAAGTTTTGGCAAGCATTAGAGACATGAATGTAAACAAAACTGGTTATTTGGATAGCTTCATTTTGAAAACATGAGGTACATATATCCAACAATACTGACTTTACCAATAATTTTTCAGTTCTTCCTCTTGCAAATTAAATGATCTTCATAGCAAATGCTCTGAGGCTCTTTGAGGGTTTGTTTTAGCAAGTGGCATACTGGGGAAGCAATTTCTTGTAAGTTTACTGGTGCTGGATCTGAAAGAGTCTGTCCCTAAAGAGCCTGAAGATGTGCTGTGATGTCCTGGTCCCTGAACACCAGTAGATCAATAAAAAGGAGAGGTGTAGCAGCAGTTCTGTACTCTGGCTGTGAAATACAGGATTATTTGGCTTATGACCCTATTTTAAGTGCTGCAATCTCCCTTGAGGTCACAACTGCTGGCTTGGGAGCCACTGAATGAGAACAAAGTGTTGGCCAAGAGGTGCAGGAATGAGGCTTGGCAGCAGCAGAGCTGCCTCCCAGCAGGGACAGTTCCCACATTGCTCTGGACTGCTGGCTCCCCAGAGCAAGGAAGGGGTTTGCTCTTGGCCTGCTTTGGTCTAAGTCAAAAAGGGACATGAAGAAGCAGCTGACAGTCTCTCATCAGCCTATGTTTGAAATCACTTCAGGTAAAAGGATAAACTAAAATATCTCTACCCACATACACCACATTTCCCTTTGTACAAGGTCATTGGACAGCAGAGTTTCTTGGGTTTGTTGATGTTCATTATTGCCTAACTACTGTTAAAATTACTTCTTGAAAAGCCTGTGTTTGCTCCCAATAAAACTGTCTTTATGGCACTCTGAGTAAAGCTTTAGGTGTTGAACCCTCCTGCAGTTCTGATTTCTGTTATCAGGCGCACTCGGCTGTCAGCCTCTGATAGATGATCCCTAATCAGCTGCTGGCTACAGAAGCTGAGGGTCATAATTGTGCCAGCGAGGAAAATAAAGCCCAGTTAAACTGTGTATTTGTGGTGTTATGAGTAGTGACAAGGTTTCTCCACCAGGGCTCCTTGCAAGAAAGGAAAACTGCAGTCCCTTCAGTTATTTCAGGAAATGATCCCAGCGGGTGCTGAACAGTCAGTAATGAAAATACGCTGTAGGTTAGAAGTACACATATATACATTTTTTGCAGTTTATATTCCTGGATTTTCATTTGATTTTTCTAATATTTCAGAAGTTCCTTACAACAAGAGCAGCTGAGATGTTTTTCTTTTAAAATAATTATTCCTAATTTGCAATGACACATGTTTCTATTTGCTGGATAGAGGAGGTATTTTACTGTGTTAAACATTAACACACTTTGGGATGGGAGGTTGTTCTGAAGGTCATCTCAGATGTTCTATGGTAGTTATAAATTTTGTTTTCAATGTCTGTTGGATCACTGGCTACCATGAGAAAATAAAAATTAACCTTTGGATTGGCTGTAAAGCAGAAATTCACTTCCAGCTGGTACTGTAGTTGTGATTTTCTTTTTTTCCCCAAAATCAATTAATGTTTGTAAATCAATTAGCATTTGTAAATCAGCTGATGTTTGTAAATCAATATGCTGCTTCTGGTGTTGAATATAACATATATTCTGTGCTATAGTGTCAGTGCTTATCTTTCATCTGGCAGTGAATCAGTGGGAGCTGTGCTAGAGTAAGAACACAACTTTATAGAAATGATGTGGAAGGTGTTGGTGCTTCACTGAGTGTTACCTTGGAAATTTCACAGGAAAATAAAAATATCACCCTGCTTACTGAGCCCAAATTATCTTGCTGGTGCTGACTTCTTCCTTTCTTTGCTCTTTGGTCATCTTCACTTGATCTCTGACGCTGCCATTAGTCCAGGACTGCTCTGGGATGTTGCCTACCAGCAGTGCTTGCTGAGGAGTGGGAAGAAGATCTGGTGATGGACCTGTTGGCATCTGCTTGTGCTGCCCAAGGCACTGGAGTGGGCATGGCCTGTGTTGAGGTCACTCTTGGCTTCTGGCTAAGCTTCCATGAAGGAGCACCTGAGCCTGTGTTAGTAACCACCTGTTTGTAATGTGAGAGTAGGAGTTGAGGACTGCACTGAGCTTCAGGATGAATGGATGGATGCACACCACTGTAATATTGCCTTTGTCCAGTTGTTTATGAACCAAAATCAAATTGAGTTATTAATGGATGATAATGATGAACATATCTTCTAGCATCTATAAGGTTACAAACTTCCATGCTTGGACAATTAGATATTTTCATACCAGCCAACATAAGGATTCCTGACCATTTCAGGTGGGCTGTCAGCTCTCATCATATGCAAATATCTCTGTACATCTTATGTCCTGAATGCCCATGTAAGTAAGAAATTCTAGCTCAGAATGAATGTAGGAAATCCTGTTTTATGAATTTACTGTCTCATGCTTAACCTTTGATTATTAAAACTTATTTCTACATTTGACTGTTCAGGCTTGCATTAAAAGGAATATCTGCAATGTTTGGTCAACAAAATAATGCAGACTAGGATGGAATTTTAGAAAGATGGGAAGATAATATGTTGAAATAGAAAGTTAAGAGTGAGAAGGCATTGAAGTATTGAAGGGAAGACTGCTAATGAGAGGAGAGAGCATTTTCATAGATCATTGAAAGAGCGATGCAAAACCGAAGGAATATGAAATTAATTGTAGGTTACTTTATTCCACATGTCTGAAAAATCTGAATTGGCTTCATTTCTTCACACCCCATGGTTCCATTCAGGAGTTTGTGCATGTCTATTAGGTACATCAATCACAGCTGTGCCTCAAGGAGGGGAAATAGTCCTGTCCTAAATATCAGTTTGCTGTAATGTTTGCCAAATTGGGACAATTGCCTAGCAAGTAATGTCTTGTGATTGCCTCTCCCTCTTCAGAGGCTGGACCGTGACCGACTCCCATAGAAACTCCTACTCCACAGATAAATGTTTAATTATTATTTGGGATTGTTTAGAATCCCCAGATGAAAGGCGCGGGAAGTGAAGAGCAGCAACACGCTGTAGAATGCCATTAATCTACAGTAATTGACATATCCAGTGCAATCACTGAATTTTATGAAGCAGTCAATAAGGAGCAAATCGTGCTTGTTTGCAGTCACAAGGCTGAGACTGGCTCTCTTGTGCAGCAGCTGTGATTCCTTTCCTCTGTTCAGGGAGAGGAATGTGGTTTCCTGGGACAGGGAAAGGGTCAGACAGTGTCACAGTGCCTTTTTCACAAGGAATTATGTGAGGAGCATCAGAAGTATGCAGAACATTGCCTGGGAGACTTCTCTTGGATTGCTTCATATGTCTTGCTTGTATTTGGAGAAGGCATTATCTAATTTAATGCAGTGGAATAAAATGTAAGAAGGACTGTAAGAAGGCTGAGGAAGATCATGGTCAGCTTGTGTTTCTGCCTCTTGGCACTGAGCTGTCCCTACAGATATTGTCAGGAAAACCTGATCCCAATCTGAAGTTGGGCATAAAGAGGAGTAAAGGCATTTCTTCCTTTTGTACATGTGTTATAATAACATAGAAGCAGGAAGCATTTGTTTACGTGATTTTCCATAGGTAATTGCTTAGTTATATATTTCCTTTTCATTTCAGAGATTTTCTCTGGATCTTAGATGTAATTGTCGATTCCATTTTTGTTTGGAAGACCTTCTGGTATTTTACTCTCTGATCATAATAAAGAGGATGTATAAGCTCTTCTTAATTATGAAATAAATCCCAGACAGCAATAGAGACTAATAGTTCAGTACTCTGAGATGATAAATTGCTCTTTACAATCTTTATATCAACTATTTTCTATTGCAGCCTGGGGTTTTATGAGCAGAGCTGTGCACATGATAACATCTCTAACATGGTTTATTTAAATCCAGCAAGCCACAGTGATGAAAACACAGCCCGACCTGGATTAGTCAATCTGGTGTGACTGAACAGTACATCACTATTAAGGTTCATAATGGGTTTTGTGAACTCAGTAGCTTCTCATCTAAATGAGGTTTTATGGGATTTATATGTCTTTAATGTTAACTGTTCAAGATTTGTAGATGTTAAAATCAAGTTTAAGTGCCGGGCTCAAATGATTTCAGATGTTACAGTGTTGTTATTGGCTCTTCCCATATGTCATCAAAAGAGATGAGCACAGTAATAAATACCTCATGTTTTGCAATATGCAAATAGTTAGAGATTTTTTTGACTTTTCTATGGTTTGGATGGTAGATGGGTTGATAACTGAGGTTATGAATACAGAAACAAAATAATGCACAATGATTCATAGAACAAGAGGGAATAAATGCACTAAATGGGGAGAGTACAGGCCCTGTCACCTCATCTGAAACACTGCAGCCAGGCACTAACAGGAGTTCTTTGCTGCACTAAACACTGTTGAATCAAAGTATATTTGTCTGGTTAAATTGGCATGGAGTGGGACCTGAGCAATCTAAGAATGTGCATCAAAGGACCTGTTTCTGGTGCTGGAGTAGTGAGCCCTTCATCCCTGCTCCACCTGGAGCCCAAACACTGCAGCGCCCGTGGGAAGGGCCAGGGCGGCCTCTGAGCAGCCCCTTGGCCAAGCTGTGTCCAAGGAAAGCCCAGCACAGCTCAAAAAGGATGATGCAGCAATGCAGGACCCTTAGAGCAGTGTGGGGAGGGGTCTCTGGGGGCCGTGGTTGGTTCTGTGAATGCTCAAGTGGCTGATTTGTATTATGTTGATCGTGATTACAATAACTGACATGTTTGCAGCTTTCTCCTAGGCTGGGAAAGCCCCAGACTTTCCATGTGAGGCCATGTGAGGCTTTGGGCTCACAGAGAGCCAAGGTGCTCTGTAGGGATCCACAGGACCAGAATCATAACACAGACATGAAAAATCGATGTGTTACCAACTTTTCTAAAAAGCAAAACCTCCAATGAAATGCACTGAATGAAACAGTCATTAGTACATATCAGTGGTGAGCTGTGCTGCTGCATCACAAGGTTCAAGTGCCACATAGGAGAGTGCCAAGCCTCTACAGAGAATATCATTTGAGGACAGTTTTCCCCAATCATTCAAGTCAATCAGCTTTTATAGATGACTTGAATGCAATCTGATCAAGCCACGGAGTAGATTTATTGTTAGAAATAAATGTCTGGCTTGTGATTGGGATGAAGCATTTAGAGCCTTCAGTCTGTGTTGTTTATTCAGCTAAAGCCAAAATGTGAACCAGAACCACTCGCTGCTCTGGGTCACAGCCTTTCTTCTCCTTAATACTGTTAAAATGATAACTCAACAGTACTTTCAGTTAACGAGGTAATTATACCACCCTGGCTTTGACCTTGAAGTTTATTGCTCATTTAACAAGAAATGAGAAGCTGAGATATGTCTTTGTTGCTGGACAGATCTTGACTATTTAGAATGTAAGAGCCAATCGAAGCAAAAAGATTGTGGTGGTGGCTCTGTAAATTTGCCTATTAATGATATAGCTGAGAAAATCCTGCACAGCTCTGGCTAAGAGTCTGTCAGCTGCAGCTCAGGGATCCACAGGCTGCATCTCTCTGACAAGTCTTGATAGGACAGATTTGCAAGCAGCAAAAGCAATTAGTTGTGCAAGGAAAGAAACAACTAAGAAAACTTTAGTGCATAATGTATTGTCATTTGCTGAATGGCCCTGCTGTATAATTGAAATCCCCCTCCCCTTTTAATCACAGCAACTTTAAACAAACAAATTTTTTAAAAAATGCAACTTTTCTTGTGAAGTAAAATTTTTCCATTTATCCTCTTTTCTTGGAAAAATAAATACTTGGAATTCAAGAACAAACTGCTGCTGTAAAACCGGGCATTTAAAAATAAAATAATATCCTAATAATAGATAAAAAGGAATTAAGATTTTAATAATTAACTATAAGAACATTGGGACAGAATTTCCTCTTAGATGGCATATGCAGGAACAGTTGCTGTGGCTATTTGGTTTGGGTTTTTCTGTGGAGAATATGAGAGTTTGTATTCTCTGAAACTCCAGGGAATACAAGGAGCAGGTGGAACCAGCAGCCAAATTTGGCTTCAGGAAAAGAAAAATTAATCACACCCTTTTATCACTTCTAGTTGTGATGTGATGTAAAATATTCTGATATATTTTTCTGTAAATTTTTCGAAAATATTACATTTGTGCTTTAAGCACCCATCTGTTTAATTAAGTAGATATATTGGTTTGCATACTCTTCAGTAGAGAGATTTTCTCTAATTAATGCCATGGTGAGTTTTTTTTGCTTGCTTAAATCAACTGTGATAGCACGAACCACAGTATTACAGTCTGGTGAAATGTGTTACCAGAGATGCTGTGAGTCGGGAAATTCAGAATTTGGGATCTTTTATGGAACACATTTATATTTTGCATTATAGCTCCATTTTAAGCATAGATGTCCTTTTCTTTGCAGGAGACTGTAGGTTTGTGGGGAAGAAAATTGTATTTATGTAATCTAACACACTTGTTAGCACAACTTGCCCTGTTGTTAATTCTGGTTATTGGAAGCTTGTTGTCCCAGGCCTCCTAGCAGAATATTTCTTTCTTAAATTCATCTGCTTCCTGAATTTATCTACTATGAGTATTTTATAAATTGTGGTCCTGTTCACCACTCAGCCACCCTGTTTTTTTTTTTTTTTTATTTTGTCAACTTTCCTGGCCATTTTCCTAGTTATTTCCAGTAAATCTTCCTCTTTATAGCAATAGTACAAACCAGGCAAAGATATCCCTGGCTCACAGCTGGGCCTATTCAAATCTATATTCAGATCTAACTTCTAAATTATTCTGCTGATCCTGAGTCAATACCTGAGCAGAAACAAATTTGTGATAACAACACTTCTTAGTGATGTCATCAGACCCAGGAGTTCCATTAAGAGGTATAAAACAGGGAACAGCAGTAAGAAAATCCAGCTGAAAATAGTTCTGTGCTTTGATATTGCAGCCTCTGCCTTTAATGAAGATACAGAGGGAATTTGGTCATTCTTGTGGGATTTTAGTCATCCCTGATTCAGTTAAACTATTTTGACAAAAAAATAATTAGCTTCAGTGAATTAAGTACTTTTATTTCCAGTGGTCTGTGAAAGATCTTTAATATTATGATTTTGTTCAGCAACTCGACAGCAAATAAATATTTAATGTATTCAAATATAATTGCATATACTTAAGACTCAAAGATTCAGCATGACAGGACTTTTGATTTTGATCATGTAGCAATTGTTGCAAACGACTGTTGGGATGGAAATAGAAAGTCAGAGAATAGAATTTCTCCTCCTGTACTTTGGCTGGAGTAGCTTATGGGGTTTGTGATTGAAGAATTGTTTTTAGTTGTCATGTCCTGTAGCTTTTACTTGGATGCAGTTTTTTCCCAAAATCTGTATAAAGCAGTCTTTTGGAACAGTGAATGATAGTGTTTCCTGAGAATGTGGATAGAGAAAGAAATGTTTTCTAATTACCTAAAAATTAAAAAAAATTCATCAGCAGCCACTCTCGTAATAGAGCAGCTGATGCAAACATTTACCCAAATATGTATCTTTTATTGTCTACAATGCTTAGTCTGCTGAAAATGTGACTGTTTTCCTTGAGGGATAATCACATCAATAAGCCAAAACTCATCAATGATATTTTCAAACAGCTGTCGCTATCAAAGATGCAAAATCTGCCATGAGAAATGACAAATACATGAGGACCAGGATATCTGCCCTCCACAGAAAATATAATTCCCTCAGAATAGCTCACTGAGGCTTATTTAAGAAGAAATTATTCAGGTATGCTGCAGCTGATGGAGTAAGCTCAGCATGGCAGAGAATGCTGGTTCCTGTCCTTCCCCCACAAGCACTGTAATGGCTTAAGGTTTATATCAGTGAGAATTCCAGCCTCAAAAGTGCTGAAATTTGCATTGTAATTTGTTTTGAAAACTTTTATTGACATAAAACATCAACTCAGATATGGTTGGTTTGCTAATGACACAGAATTTTTATTCCCATTTTCATCAGATAAGCAGATTTTGGATCCAGGTGGGTTTTTTTCCTAGATCAAACAAAAGGCATCAGCAGTTTTAATCCAGCTAGAAGGAAGAGATTTTGAGTTAAAGAACAGTGTGATAGATGGGGATTTAATATTTGCAACCTGTATTGTGAATTTGAGATCCTTCACTGCTCCAGAGCGTCAGGCGACCAAAGCCACTTTGGCTTGGGAGTGTTTGGAAAAGTGAAACTTCCAGAAGCATTCCGGTGCCTTTGCAGTGTTTGTGCTGGGCAGCTGCACTGAGCTGCACCCACAGAGAAGGTGCAAGCCTGACGAGTTGCAAAAGCTGAGTTCTCGGCTATTTAACAAGTTCGCTGGAATCAATGGGCCCAAAGGATCGAGTTGGTTAGCATTGTTCTCTCACTTAGTAAGTCTTCAGCTCAAAAGATTCGGACTCAGAAGATTTTTTTCAGATTCAAAAGGTTTTGACTCACATGCCAGATCTTTGCAGCCTATGTGTTATATGAAATTAGTATCAAGATGTACTTTTGATTGCTTTTTAAAGTTGTTTTTTAATTTAAAAATCAATTCTTACTTGGATAATTTTTCTCATCGCAGTATCTGAGGTGTGGAATATTTCTTGAAAGTTTAATTTACCTTTGTTCCTTACACCCTTTTTATTGGCCTGAACATCATTTTGGGAATGACTTTAAAGCTGGGTGTAAATGTAAAATGCATTGCAGATATTAGTTGAGCAAGCCAACTACTGTTATCAGTGTTATCAATTTAGAACCTTGCTATTAAGATAATAGAAGTTTAAAAACATGCAAATGATGCATCTCAGAGGAAATCTCTGTCTCTGGTGTTGACTGTTGGCTGGGAGCCAGGCATGGAATTCTGTTCATTGCTCCATGAATTTCAAGCATGGACAGTGATACATGCTTTTTGAAGAATTAATTTTCCTATAACATCCCAGGTGTTGGATTGTGTGCTAACTGCCTAATCAGGATTTTCTTCTCGATCACATTCACATATAGTTGGAAGAATTTTATAGGTAATATTCCTACTCCACTGGATAATTCTATACATCAGAAAAAAATAGTTTTTACAATACAGAATTAACACACAAAACATTTTCATATAAAATCCTGACAGACACTGGCCAGGATTATGCTGTTGACAAAATACCCTAAACGCCAAAATGCCTTCAGTGAACTGGGAGCTAAAGAGAGAGTGGAAGCAGTGCTTCAATATTCTTGTTTCTGTGTATTCTCATGCATTTCATGTCGCAATTCCTTGTACAAGTTACTGGTTTTAAGGAGAAGTGGTGTGATAAGGAAAACGTTACTTTCCCTCATAGCTTTTCCCATCTAAGCCTAGTTAGTTTCCAGTATTCTGATTTTAGTCCTTATTCGTTAGATGGTCTAAGGTACAGTTAAGTTCCTGGTTTGGTTTTGTTTTTTGCGGGTTTTTTTGTGTGTTTGTTTTGAGGGGGGAGAGGGGGCATGGGGATGGGGAGGGTTGGTTTCAGTTGTTTTCGTCTTTTAACTTTTGCTTTTACCTCTCCCAAAGAGTTGTGTTTGCCCAGATTGTTGCTGCCCCTGGCAGTGCAGATAATAGGCTTGTAAGCAAAGCGATTGCTGCTGTTGGATTTGTGCTGCTGAGACCGTGGGTGTCCTTTCCAGTTCTGCTAATCTCATTTCTTGTGTGGGGCACTCCTGCTCTCTGACTGCTCACCAGGGCAAGCCTGCACTGCTCATCACAACAGAGAGGTGTTATCTGTTGGTATTCCTGGCCACCTCTGGAACACACTAAATTCCAAATAGAGAGCCCTGACTTCCAGTCTGTCATTCTGGAATGACAAAGGTTTCCTTTCCCAGCACGCACTTCCCCTGAACCCTAAACCCAAAGTCCTCAATTCCGTCAGATGTGCTTCTGATACAAGGCACGTCTCAAAAGCAAACAAATTATGGAGGGTTTTTTTAGATATTTATGATCCACTCAGATTTCCCTGTTTGTTTCGTAAAACTTCTGCATAAGGTGGGACTTGTCTTTGCGCTTCAGCAACATGCTTTCTTCAAGTCTGGAATAAAGGAGATAAAACCTGGAATAAAGAACAGAAAATCAAGTGGTTTAGAACCTTAGAATTTTCAATAAATTCTTTACATGCTTTTTCTGGAAGTTTTAATACCTACTACTTCCACTGTTCTCCCTGAAAGTCCAAGCTAAAATGATGCAAATATTTTCGTGGCTAATAAAAAGAGGGAAAATAGAGAATCAAATTGATTTTCCAGTCACTTGTTCATTTAGGTTTTTTTTTAGTGTGTGCATTTCTGTCAGTCTTTACCAGCAGTTTCCAACAGGTGTGTACCTGGAGCAAGCCCATCCACTCCACTCCTCTCTGCTTGGCTTTAGCATCCCATTACAATAGGATCAAGCCTCTGCTGCAAAGAAGATGATCAACGCTTCTGGATTGTAATTTTAATTTATTTATCCCCACCAAAACAGGAGGTTATAGGCAATTTTATTTGTTCAACATGGGTTTCTACATAAATTACTTAGTGCAAAAGAACAGATTAGAAACAACTGAGATTTTGTTCATAGATATTCCATGTATCTTATTATCTGCTCCTGTATTTCAGAAGAGCTAAGTTATTTCAAGTACTGCTATGTTTTTACTGACTGAATTGCAGAAAAGTATGCATCACCTATCAAAATGGTACTTTTTATTGAGGCTACTCTGCTTTTTCAAATATTTGCTCTTCCATGAACACTGAAGAGAATGCAGGGAAAATAATTGCTAAGTTTTAAAATGAGCTGGATGGTCTTTTTTCAGATAAAGCATTTTCCCTCACTGTGTAGGTACTGGGGAAAAATCAGGTCAACTATGTGTGTTTAAATATGAATTTAGGCACACATTATTAGATAGTTATTTGGAAAATGTTGTTCCTGCTAATGAATAATTCCATTAGCAGCCACAAAAAATTTTTGGAGAAAGACTCAAAATGTGGATAAGAGAGTGGAATTGAAAATTACCAGAGATGCACTATTAAAAGTACTTTGCTTGAAGAGGGGAAATTAACCACCGACCTAAGAGGGCAGCTCAGGCTGAAACCACAGCAACATTTCATAGAGAATAATGTTTTTTAGTTTTTCATGGTACATTTTCTGAATCAAAGATTTTGCAGTCAAACAATAAAGAAGCAGAACAGCCAGGCAGGGAAGGCACCCAGGCAGTGACATTAGACAGAGTTCCTGATGGACTGGGGACTAAAATTATCCATAAACCCTCTCCTGGGAAACTCACACTTTGAAGTGCTTTTATGTTAAAGCTGAGGTGTCTTTCCTCAGCTGGGTGATGACAGACATCATGAGATGTGAGGAGGAGTTTTGCCAAAACTGGGGGCGGGAAGGTGCTGGTGCAGAGTAACTGGTCAGAGAACAGCGTGTGTCAGGAGTGGATTCGGGATTGCAGGGATGAGAGGAGTGTTCAGGAGCAGGCAAACACGTGTAAGCAGTGATGTTAAGGAAAACAAGCGATCCATGAGGACTGGTTTTAGTGGACTTTATCAAGGTCTGAATCAGAGTTCTCTCAAGAGCTACCTTGGAAAAGGAGGAAAGAGGAGCTGCAGTCATTGCTCCCACCCGATGTCAGAGATAAGGCTGGCAGACACAATCTTTCTCCCTGAATTAGCTCATTTCCCTCCATTAGTCACTTAGAACACAAACACACGGTCAGATTTAGCAGGGTTTTTTTTTGCTGGTGTCTTCCTGCTCGTTAAACTTGAGAATTGTTTTTCCCTTATATACATAATGACTTTCCCAAGGGCTAAAGTACATATCCAAATTGGATGCACTCTGTATACTCATCAAGAAATTTTGGCAAGAGGCCACCTGGGAGTTGTCCATAGTTACTGGAGTTTCTGCATTTCAGCTTCCACATTAATGCTTCCTGGGTATAGCTCATCTCTGGAAGCCTGCACTGCATGAGAAAACACGTAATTTTGACAGAAACACATTTTGTTTTCCTTCTCAAGGAATAATTTGCAGAATCTCCCTGTCCCTTGTGTGGCATCTCATAATATCATGATAATTTCCTTTGAATGCTTTTCTGAAATTGTAGTGAAAAAGGAGTCTAATTAAGAAAAAGTGTCAAGGAGAGAATATTGAGATAGCCTTAACATTTTTGGGTTTATGTATGATAACTTGATCAAATTATAGGATTAAATACATTTCATTTCATAACATGACTGCAATTCAATAACATAATATAGTTATATAATGGTTGGTTAGAAAGCATTCATACACAGTGACTGCTGCTTTTAATTAATTTTATACACTTATTTATTTTCTTGAGCTCATCATATTATATTTCACTTTATACTGTGTTTAAATAGAATCTGATATCTGCCTGCTGCAGACAGTGTCTTGCAGTTTGTTTATTGTCTGGAATGTGCTGTGAATCCCAATCCAGGCCTATAAAACAATAACTGAGGACCATTTCAGAGGAGATTCTCGATGTTGTTAACAGCTGTTGATATCTGTTGTAGACCACTTTTAAGGGAAATAATAGAGAGGCTGTTATTAATTTAGATAAGCAAAACAATCAAAAGGGAAATAACCAGCTTAGAGGGGAAACATGCTAGATACTTCAGATTTAAGTGAATAAACCCTTTAAAAACAGATGAAATCAGGAAACCCCTGAATGTCCCAAATCAAACCAGACACTCTTGTTCTGAAAGGGCTCCAGAGCAGCAGCAATCAGTGCTCGAGGCAATCACAGGAGTTCTGCCCTACTCTGCTCCTTCCAGGATAGAAACCTGCTGAGCTAAAACCAGCTTCAAGTGAAGAACATATTTCTAAGCCAAGGCACCAAACGTCTTCTGGGCAATTTGAACGAGTGAAATCTGATTGTCCTCACAGAGTCTGTGTGCCAAATAAATGACCCATGTCAGCCACTGCACCACCAGCCTGCCTTCAGAAACCCTGCCTGACAAATTCTGCTTTTTGTTCAGCTGGGTTGCTATGGCACTGCTGCAGGACAAAACAACAAATTTAGAAAATGTAATTACAAGCTACTACTGGGACCTGAGGTGTTGATGGTTTAGTTTTATGGATATTGAAACAAGAAGATAACACCTTCTTTCTATATATGCTGTGAAGTTCTGATTTAGTTTTCTTTTTGTATAGCCTAACTAATGTTTTTAATTGGGACTAATATGAACTTTCCAAGGGTTCACATCATACTCTTCTATTTCATTTGGAAATTCCTGGTTATTAAAAAAAAGTCCTTATTTTCCTCATAGTTTTCTCCAAAATTGGGAGAGAAATTGAAAAACATCCTAAAAACATTATTTGATTCTGTTATCAGTTAGAATTGTGGCACACAAGGAGTCTCTTATGATAGAAATAATTCTAAATAATTTTTGCTCTGAAAGAGAGGACAATGAATTAACAGTTACATTTCAATTCATAGTTCAGTGCAAATGCTTCACCCCTATTAGTACTAGTAATCAATATTGAGATACGGTTTTTTATAAAGAATCCAGAACATAAAGAGTCTTTTTATTATTTTGTTGTAGTAATTAACAAAATGAAATATCAGCTTAAAGATAAACCTTTTGTTTCTTTGCGTTGATGGGCTTTTTTTTAGCACAACACCATGACTGTGAAAACGACTCCATGTGCTTCTCTCCCAGCATTGTCTCATCTTGTATGAAAATATTTAGAGATAAATAAAGGGACAATGCAAAGACCTTAAACTAGAGGATTTAAATCCTCTATTTCTGTTTTCCCAGAGTCCTGAAGGACATTATATTCTCATTAATGCTTTGTTTATTTTTTTCTCAAGACTTTGAAGCCCCATTTCTCTGTTGGACTCCTTGGCTGTGTTTTTTTGCAGGAGGGATATGAATGTCCCCGTGTTGCTCTGTGGTCAGCACTGCCACCAAAAGGCATTTCCAAGGGAGGGATGGCACACATTTGAAACCCTTGTTCCTTCTGGATTCTTTTACGATGCACCCCCAAGGACCCCTAGTCACTGGCATTTGATATATTCCAGACAGGATGTTTTGGCAGGTCTAACATCAAATTTTCTCTTGATTTCAGGATGAACAGGACAAGGCTATGGTGCAGCTCCCAGCTATAGAGAGAGAAATGAAGAGAAGATGGAGGTAAGAGAAGACCCACATATTATAGCTCACCCCTACAGGGGATTTTATTTATATTTTTCTCCTTCAGGTTCACAGAAACACAGTTAAGAAAAATTTGATGGATTAAATAAACTGTAGGCATTCTGAACAGCCTTTTAAAGTTTATTTATGCTTACTTTCTATTAAAGATCCTGCATGCATGTGCTTTTCTGTGTGTATATTTTAGAATTAGGATTGACAATAACCAGACCTCTTCCCTGACTTCTTCTTAAATGATATTCATTAGGGACATACATCTCAAGAAAAGGCTTACTTCAACATCTTAAACTCAAATAAAGTTTAAATATTTAGAAATGGAATTTGGTTCTTCTCCAAAGAAGAACCAAATATTTACTTGTCTTCCCAAATTTTTATTCTTGTATGTTCTACAAAAATACATTTTTTGTTGGTTTTTTTTTAATAACTTTTTTCTCTTGGCTTTGATAATACACAGTGCAAATAAAAAAAATTCTGCTGACATTATCTAGGTTAGAAAACTGTGAATTTTCTCAAAACATATTGCACTCTCCCTTATGTCTAACATGCTCCATATGTTGATGTTCTCAAATAGGGCCGACTGGGGAAAAAAATGCTTCCATTTCTGGAAAAAGCCTGAGGTTTGAAGAAAAAGTAATTCATCCAATAATTCCTTCTCTATCTCAATGGCCAGGTCTAGAAGAGTGATGTGGGGTGAGTTAGATTTGCTGAGTTATTGCAGAGAGCCAGTGCTTGCCTGTCTGTACTGGTTGGTTGTTTGATTTTCCTGCTGGTGGGTGAGATGGGCACATTCAGATTCCACCTGTGCCTGCTTAAGACCCAGCCCAATGCTGTGTCAGCAGCCTAATCTGGGCAAAGCCTGCTTTTCTCTCTCTCATTTTCTGGTAGAAAAGATAAAGTTATATTTTCTCCCATGAGAATGTTTCTAGAAGAAAAAAAAATCCTGGAGTTTTTTTTTTGTTTGCTGTTGGTTAGATCACCATTCATCTTTTGGCCAAATCACTGCAGGAAAGGGACTGGCTGCCTACAGAGCTGTTTTCCTGCCCATGCTCATACTTTGCAAATAGGGGGAAGGGTGGATGGATATGCTCATGATTTGTCTAATGTTTAAAGAACTCTCTCCTGTCATGACCCTTTTTGCTTTGCATTTCTGGGATTAACTTTAAATTCTGCAGGAATATAAGAACCACTTCTGTCCTTTATGGCTTTGCACTTGCCTTTTGTGAAATTCTGGTTTATGAAGCTGCACATTCCCTAATGAGCTGTGTTACAAGTGGAAAGGCCTGTTGATGGGAGATCTATAAAACATTGTGTCTATTCTTGCAAAAGTCACTATACCCATAAAGACACTGCAATTCTGCTTTTCTAACAACAGCACTTGAGAAATATCCTGATTCCTTGTGAGGGTGCACACTGGGGTAACGTTATGTTCTTTTTTTGTTTCAATATGGCTGCTGATTGAACAGTGCTCTGGAATTTCACCTGAAGGCTTTGCATCTCTCTACTAACAACACTCTCAAGTTACAAGATAGAGGATGCTGGGCTGGGGAAAGAAAGAGTTTGGACAGGCATCTTATTTTTGATTGTCAAAAGTTAATGTATTTAATGCTGGGTAAATGGGTTTTGTGCCTCTGTTTATGTGCTTTAGTACATAGCAAGTAATTGCACCTGGCAAATAGAAAAAGTGCAGTTTCACGTCTTAGATGTACAAGCTCCAGTAAATATTTATCATACAGAGCATTTAAAGTTTTGCTGTACTGGTAACTGTGATTTGTAATACTTTTTATTCTCTTCCTGAAAAAAAAAAACCCAAACAATCAGCTTGCGAATTATGGTTGATTTGTTTTTTATTGCAGTATGAGCTGAAAAAGATCTTGTTTTCTCTGGAAACTGAGAGCAGTTGCATATCACTGCACGAGGGAATTGTTTTCACATACAGTCTCTTAGTTATGATATATAATACACCTTTTTTACCTAAATCCAGGAGTTGCTAATCCCTCTTACATGGCAAGAACTGAGCTCATCTGTCATGTTCTTTATAGCCACATCTGTGAATCACTGGACCACAGCTGTAGCTTGCAAGATCACTTTTTAGTGATTAACAGGTCTTACAGCAAGTTTTTCCATTGCATTTCACAAAATCTGTGGGCTGCTGGAGAAATTATTGCACGTGGAGGCAGTACATATATTTGTGCATTACAGAAAGTGTGAAGAATATCAGCTACCAAATGTTTGCTTTATTTCAGCATTCTGAAAATGAACCTCACTCCTTCATCAGTGCACCATGTCAAGGAATCCTATTACATTAAGTTTGATAAATAAGCAGCATTAAAGATTGCACTGGCTGTGTAACAGGCTTGTTTGACAGTGAAAGATTTTAAAATGCCTACTTCACACAGAAAAAAATGAATACAAACCCATTTTATGTGCCAAATGACAAACTATAAGGATTAATAGACCTATTTAAATGAATAATTGTTCTCTGTCCTATACCAGCTTATGTAGTACAACAGCTGTATAGGCAGCAGCTGGCAAACCTCTTCTAGAGATGTAAAAGATGAGAGTTGGTAAAGACAAAAAATAATGGTTGAGCCAGGCCAAGTTAAGATTAAGCCTCCACTGCATTCCCAATGACCTCAGTGGAGTTCAGAGAACTTAATTGGCATTTCAAAGTTTCATTCATCCTCCCCCTAACTTTATTTCCAAGTCTTCCATGAATCACTCTACTAAAAAAATACCATGTTTTTAAGATCTAAATTAATCCCAGTGAAACAAATATATAGAAATTTTTCTTTGTTCTATATAAGATCAGTGATCTGATCCTCTTTTTGCTTAATAAAGTGGGAATTAATGAGGCCAGCACAGTTGTAACAGAGTTGGAGCTGGTGATACACACTTTCATTTTTTCTGCAATGTGATGGGAATTGCTGCACTAGAAACTGTCCCAGGGCAGGAGGGTCCATCAGTGAGCAGTGACACAACAAACAGGTCTGGCTTTAACCAGGTTTGGTCAGAGACAGCTGAGCACAGCCACTTGTGAGCAGGTGTTGGTGAGTCTTTCTCTTTAGTTTTGTGTTGTGGGTCTCTCAGTCACAACATGTGTCACCCTTAATGTATTTTATAGCATGGTCTTTAAAATAGAATGCTTCGTTGTGTGTGTGACTGCAGTGATTTTTACCAGAGACTTCACTGATATTTACTAGCACTTGAAGATTATCGTAGAGAAATATTAGTAGACAACAGTTCTAACCCTCCCTCAGTCATTGCAAAATTGCCACTATTTCACTTCATGCTTTGTGAGCTAATGGATTATTTTAATAATTAATTGCTTTCTACATTATTTGAGTTAGAGAGAGGGAGAGAAAGAATGAGTTAATAACCATATGAGACTCTCCTTGGAATCCACACCAAAGTCAACCTATTACAGAACAACAGAAACAGGTAGAGAATCTGAGTATGTGAAAAGCGTAAAAGAACCAGTAAACCTTTTGAAGTGTATGGCTATTTTTAGCCCACTAATGAAATCAGTGTTTTCTTAGGGCTTAATTCAAAATCCAATTCAATTGATGTAAGGATTTCCAGGTTTAGGTGAGGTCACAATCATGCTGCTGTGATAAGCAACGACCCCCCCCCCCGCCAAACTCTGAGTTCTATTTTCTTCTTGGCTTCACCTGTAGAAAGTAAAACTCTCATAAGTACATTTAGTATCTCTAAAAATGCTTTCAAATGCAACTTCCTGAGAAGAGCTGTAAAACCTAAAGCAAAGAGAGAAAGAATAACAATAAATGGCCAGTGAGCCTGTGATGCCCTCACAGAATATCTTTCCTGTCATTGAAAAGCACCTTTTCATTCTTTGAGGCCTTTTGGCAACAACAACAAAGACAACTGGAAAATAATCTTCAGATAACATGTCCCTGAGGCAATACAGAGAGCGGGCTGCAGAAAGAAATGAAATAGCTTTCTTAAAATGTTTTGTTTCAAAAACGTACTTATTACTCTGTGCTGTGTGGAGCAGACACAGGAACTGCAAACAGCGCAGGCTCTTTCATCCATCTCCGTGCTATTGCCCTTTCAGGTTTGCGAGGATTGATGAGACAGTGATATCACAGCCCATCCAAGCCTTTCCTGTGCATTTGTTACCCTGCTGAAAACACACACTTTTATTCAGAGACAAAGCTGAACTTCCTCCAGTTTGCTTTACACAGCCCAAGATTCTCACCTGTTCTTTTTGTCTGGTTTTGTTATTTCAGTTTAACAGGTTTTAGTGTGGCATAGGGAAGTCTGTCTTTCTCTTAACCTTACAAAGTGCACCCACATTCGTGCTGGGGTTTTGTCCCTCCTGAAAAAAAAGAAAAAGCAGAAAACCAAAACAGTTCCTAAAGGATTTCCCAACTGAATGAATGGAAGACTGTGTGAGCAGTTATGTTGTGGGGTCACAAGAGGCAGAATACAAAGAATACCCTAATAAAGGTTTATGTGAGCTTCTCTCTCTCAGTGTTACCTGCTCTGCTTGTGTAACATCAGAGTGGGGAAAAGAATGCCCCAGTTTTACATTAGGTTGTGCTGTGCACTTCAGTGCAACCTGCGTTGTTCGAGCAGACACGTTGTGGTGAGCAATGGTGGTTTTCAATGCTTGTAAGAGACAGGGACTCTTTTTTTCTTAGAGCTTTGCCATTTCATTTCAAGTGCCATTCTCTTTTCTGAGCACATCTAAAATGGCACTGGGAGATTTTGTATTTGCTGTTTTGCAGAGAAAATTCTGGTGAGTTTTGACGTGCTACGAGTTTTTGTGTAATTGCAACTTTTCCTTAATTTGGGCTCTCAGGATAAAGAAGGTTCTTCTGATCTGGTGAACTTGGTCAAATTAGATCACTGTTGACAGACCTGATTCCCTGGTCCCTTCAGGTTGTTTGCACATTTAACAGTGATTCTGTCTTAGTTCATAATTCTCACCTGATCTAAGATAATTAATTAATAAAAAAGGGAAAAGGCTATACTTATGTAATTTGACAGATGCAGACAAATAGTTCTGTTTCACAAGAGCATAAACTTACCACTTCTATCAGTTTTCAGAGCTAGATTTACCCCTAGATATTAGCTGATAACTTTCTAGGCATGTCCTGATCTGTCATGAACCTGTAGTAGCCATATACTATTTTTGTATGGAGACAGAGTTGATGGAAAAATATCAATTTCCATTCAGTCAGGTCTGGAGAGGAAGAAAAAAGTCGCTGAACTTCTCGCACCCTATAGTTTTCCTGTTATTTTGATGATTGTGGACTCATAAATGACAGATGGGAAATTCACTCTTTCTTTTCAAGGAGTGAGTGTTGTTTGATGTGAATTGGAGTTGAAAAATAAAACAAAGTCATGCAAGAAAGTAACAAAGTGATGTTTAACAGAATGTGCATCAGAAGACTTGTATTTACGGGTATTGGAATGCTAAAAGTGTGACTAAAACAGTAAAGGCCTGTGGTTCATGACAGTTGTCTTTTTATTAAAGCAAAATGTAAATTTTTCAATTAGTGGGAAGAAAATGCAGGAAGGAGTTGGTAGGTTAGTCTATAAACTGAAAACTTTCAAGGTTGTGTCCAGGTATTCAAATCAATGCTTACAACAGACACAGCAATGCAGCCTAGCAAAAATCAATAACATGAATAGATCACGTTACTGAAAGTTATGTGAATGCCAATTAAGTAAATAAATGAGCACAATGAGACGTTGTCAATGAGAGATCTTGAAAGGAAATAAAAATGACTGGGATAGGAGAATGTGTGTTACAGGAAAAAAGCAAGAATTCAGTCACAAAGACAATGTCACACTGATTAATAATAGTGGCACATCGGGATAAAGAACACAGACGAGAGGACTACAAATCTGCAGCCAAATCCGGACTGCTCCAAAAGATATCTTCAGAAGTTAATTTATGCAGGTGATTTATACTTGAATTTTTAAATGACATCAAGTATTAAACATTATTTACATGACCACTGTGACTTAGGTTGTCATTGTGGGGAATGATAAGCAGAAAAATTATTAATCTAGGAAGAAGGACATCTCGGTGAGGCAAAAATACATACAATGGTAAACCACAAGACGTTCAGTCTAAAATATGGTCCTGTGATGTTTCTGAAGGAAGTGGAAAAGGAATGCTTTGAAGTTGAATCCGCCTGCCTTTGTTCCCTGCTAGATTTCACTCAGTTATCTAGAGATAACATCTGTTTTGACTGCAGCTTAACAGATCTATTCTGGGTTCTGCGTCATCTGAACACTTGTCAGGTGGAGACTGCCTGTGCCTGCCCCTCCTTGCCCATATCAGAATTTCTGAATTTTTCTGAGTGTCAATCCTTCTCTTAGTTTTATGTTTCTACCCTCTGAATGCAGTTCCACAGATTTGTAAAGTGAGGTGTGCATGACTGAGAACTTCATGTTTTCCTGATCCTTTTTTTCTCAGCCTCTTTTTTTCCTTTTTTTTTTTTTCCTTCTGCATCTTTATTCCCTCTCTATTTTGTGGAGCCTTCATTTCTTGTCTGTTTGATCCAGATCTAGCAATCTAAGTAAATGTAATTCTGATCAATTGCTTTTTTCCCTTTTCTGTGGAGATGCCTCGTTATCCTCCTTCTTTCAGTGGTGAGCAGTGGATTAGGAGAGGTTTTGCAGAAAAAGTTCCATCAGGTCTCACTCCTTTTAGCTGAAGGAACCTTCCTAATGAGCAAGCACCAGAAAATGTGCCGTCTGAAACAGCTCTCTCTATTCACTTTGGAGATAATCACTTCTCCATTTGAGCAAAATCCTGCCATTTAAATGCAAAACATAAATTTTGAGTACCTTAACCACTTACAAAACAGTATTTGGGAAATGTAGCTTTGCAATTTCTTGTTAATTTTCTCTCTAAGGTCTTTTGCTGCTTGCTCAGTGTACTATTTTTAGTTTACCTCTGGACCTAGTCCCAAGTTCAGTTTGTCTAATGTAAATACAGATTATCAAAAATACTTTGGTTTTGCTACTGTAATATGTCATACCTCTTTTACTCTTCCAGCTTATATGAATTTTATTCAAATGTTGTAAAAAGACCATGAAATATTCTTGACTTCAAAACCATATCAAAAAGACCTTTTGCAGAGTCACAATTTTATATAGAATATCTTATCTTTACATGGTAAAAAAAAAGTGCCTTAAATATTTTTCTTTCCATCTATCTTATCATCCCTGAACTATCAGGTCTCAGAGTTCCTGACAGAATTCTAGGAGAATGTTCATTTCTGAGCATACATTTGGAGCAATGGAAAGTAACATGTTCTTACGTTGTACAGGAAATCTGTCTCTCAGCAAGGCTGGAGAGACCTGGAAAGTTCCATCTGAGTGATCCAAAAGTAGCATTGAAAAGCTATTTTAGCTCTCCAGAAAGATGAAAGAGCTTTTTACTTGCTTGCTACTATTATAATTTCAGTGACAAGTGATTAAAGCAGCAATGGACTGAGTGCCTCCCACAGTGTTTAACAGCATATCTGAACCATATGTAATACTTACTTCTGTCCCCATCTCAATAAAGAAAGGTGTCCATGCTAAAAACTGGAAATTTGGAGGTTATGTTTGTGTGTGCACAAAGAACACAGCAATTAGCTGTGCAGAAGTTGAGAACAGAGATCCCTTTATTCACAGCTGTTGGAATGCCAGTTAGTTAGGACAGATAAACAGAGATAATGATGAACAGTCGGCTGAAGTGTTCAGGAGGGCAGGTAGTGTGACAGAAGATGACAAGGAAGGCAGGAAATGAGCTAAAGCACAAGGGGGAAAAAAGACTTGTTAAAAAAAAAACCTCTCAGTGTACTGACACCAGCTGACTTTGAAGTACATTTTGAAGAGGAGAGTTGCACAAGGAGTATATGGAACAGAGCCCACACAAGTTATAAAAGCATTAAAATGCTTCCTTAGAAGTATCTGAAATAAATTTCTGCCCCATTTTAGAGGCTTAGCAGCCTCTTTGTTTTCCTCTGAAGTATTGTATACCATCTGCTATTGTTTGTCCTTTTGTTTATAAGACCTACTGATAAATCAGACCTTATAAACAGTTTTATTCTTAAATAAAGACTTTAAAATAGAAGTCAAAATTCTCATCTGCATTCTGTGAAACAAAACAGATTTCCTCAGTTGGTAGGATAAACAAGATATGGTGTTTTAGTGTTATCTTAAAGTGTGTGTTTTTGGGTTCCAGCACTGAATTTTATGATTAATCCGGAAGCTCCTTCTTTTGATACACAGGGCCCTTTGAATGTGTTTATGTGGTTTTGTTTTCTTACAAATCATTCCAAAGATATCAATTCCCATAAGAGAAAAAAGTTTGGTTTATCAGTAATATAAATTTTCACTTTGGGGGAAAAAAAGCCCAGCTTCTGTTAGTTACCATCTATTATTTTTCTGCCTTTGGCATGATTTTTTGTCTTTGTAGTAGCTTGGAATTGTCCACAGAATAAAAATTCCAGGTTTCTCTCAGCTTTGTTAACTGTTCCTTTTATCTGCTTCACTCAAGGAATAGCAGGTTCATCTAAAGCCTCCATTAAAGCACATTGTTTTGGGGGTGTGACTTCGCTGCCTTCTTCTTGTAAGAGTTTTGCCATTTCTTGGGAGCATCACGCTGTGGGCACTGTCAAACCAGGATTTTCACAAATATTACATTATATGATTTAAGGGAGGGTAAAAGGAAAAAAATCCAAACCACTGGTACTTCTAATTTCTTTGAGGTATCATAGTTTTATATAGGAATAAGGATTTAAGCTGGAATGTAATCCATTCCCTGTGTGCTAGATTTAAGAGTTTTATAGCTGTACTTCCATTAAAACTCATTTAAGTCAGAAATTTTGTTGAATAATTTGATATAACATTGTAAAAATCATATAAGCTCCCAGTGGATATCATGCAGATTTATTTGTTAATGTCAGATATAATTGCTCATCTAATTTCTACCCATCACATGTTATTTTAAGAATGGAACACCAATTATTTCTTTTTATAGACAGTTTTTAGCAAGCTATTAAAACACACTGGAAACAGAAACATTTATGTTATTAACATAGAAATGGAAGACACGAGGTGAGGATGGGAACACTTGCAAATCTTAAAAGGTTTTGAAGTGCAGGTCAAATTGACACAGCACATGATGCCTGTGTGTAACAGTACTTAGTGCTGGACAATATCAGGTGTTTCAACAACTGGGATTGCCTGTGAAGCTCCCTGCTTTTAATGGGAAATCGGGTAATTCGAGTGCCTGCAGCTCAAGTACTGCTGGCTCAGTAAGCTTCTGGAAAAAAGTTCCTTTAATGGCAATGAAAAGCTGACAAATATTCTGCGGACAAGGGTGATAGTCCCCTCTGTGACAGTAAATCCACAGGAACAGCCCAAGCCCCAGTGCTGAAAGTTCATGTGGCATTTTGGATACATTCCCTGCTTGTACAAAATTAGTTGTATAGTTAAACTCCTTTATATCAGTTTATTTAAAAGGTACATAGTATTTTTAAACTTCTTGTTACCAAAGAGATTTTTTAAATTGCCTTTCTCATGCCCAAATGAAACAGCTCTGCAGAAGAGATACAGGTTGTGGGTGCTGTTTTAGGTGCCCAACCACAGTGTCACTGCTCAGATTTCACAATTATTTCCAATACTTTCAGTGAAATCCATTTTCCATTGAAGACAAACACAAAGCTCTGGTGGGTTCATAAAAGATTTCACTGCATAATTAAGAATTTTGGAAACTAACTACAAACAATCTTTCCTGAGTAAATATGTGTCCTTTTAAATTAGGGGCACTTTCACAACAGATGCTTTTTGTAGATTTCAGGCGTGTTATGACAGCAATTCATAATTATCCATCCTGTCTTTGTGCCAAAAAAACCATGCTGATGAGATTCACTTAAATATAATGAAGACTTTGGAAAGAAAAGCAAAACTCCCAACTACTTAGCAAATATCAGTTAAACTTTTCCAAACTGTTCCCATAGCATAGTAATAACTATTTTATGATCTTACTAAGTAATAATTAAAATTCCCAGTATCTGTCTAGGATGATTAAAGTCATTATGAGGCTTCTTAGTATGGCAGCATCTCAAATTATCTTCGCAGCTTTCTTCCACCTTTGAGAACCAAACAGAATTTTATTTATAGTCCAGCTCCAGAGCTGTTGAAGTTGGATAGGGTTTTCCATGTGTGCACCCTCATTTTCATGGAGTTAATAACGTTCTGTTTAACAGAAACTTTTCCAGCTGCCATAGCGAGAGCTTTGTCTAAGACGTTCTTTGGAGGATGCAGACATCTGCTGTGTCACTTTGTCATTGTTTTGTTTGAGGGGAGTCCGAGCTCGGGCAGGTTTGGGGAAGGGCGGGCACTCCTGCACAATCACCGGGCACAGCTGAGGCTGCTCGGGCTCATCAGTGCCCGCTCAGCCCGCACACCCCTGCGAGGGGCCGAGGGCTTCCACAGCCTGCGGAATCCCTGCGCCCTTGCGGGAGGGGTTACCTCGGATCCAGCGGAGCATCCCTTGTGGCAGCGCGGCTGTGGAGCTGTAACTTTGGGAGCTGGAAGGCGTGAAGGTGCACAGAGGTGCCCTCCCGGCGTTCTGCTCGCTCCCTGCCGCTGCTCTGCCCGTGTCCGGCCCCGGCGGGTCCCGGGAGCCCCGGGGGCTCCTCCTCATCCTCCTTCTCCTGCATCCCCCGGACACCTGCGCACCCCGCGGAGCCTCAGCCGGCCGCCAGCGCTGCTCCTGGAGGTAAGGAGTGAATTCCCCTCGAGTTTCTGGGTACGGTGGAAGTTTTTTGTAAGTTTTGCAAGTTTTGCGAGCGTGGCGCACCTGAAGCCCTCACGGGCACGCAGCAGGTGAGGGGAGTCTGACCCTGCCCCTATCTGTGACGCAGTTACAAAAAGAAAGCCGAATTCCCCAATTTTGCACGCAATTCTTGAAATAGTGTGAGTTTAATTTGCTTCTTTTCAAAATAAGGATAGGCCAGTGGAAATCCGGGAATGGATGGTGCCTCGTGGGTATTTTCTTGGAGTGGGAAACTGAGGGTGTGGGAACTCCCCATCCATGAGGTGGCCGGGGACGAGGGGCGTCCTTCTTGGAACTTGCTTGTGTTTATTCTTGGGGGAATAAATGCTTTTTTGGTCAATATGCTCCTGTGTGAATTTTCTTTGTTTTATCTGGTGACTCTTTTCAAACTTGTTTCTTTCACATTGCAAATGTTTTGGTGTATTTGTTCCTTTCTGTTCTACAAAGCAGACTTTGTCATTAAAAGAGTGGTTGTAACTTAGTTTCTTTAAGTGACATGTGTCTTGGTTTTTGTTTTGTTTTGGTTTTTTTGATTTGTTTTTTGTTCTTTAATCTTTATCCAGTTGACGTTGAGAATTGGATTTGTGTTGCTCCTTGTTTTGAAAGACAAAAATTGTATCACCAAAACTCTTCTTTCCCCCCAAGAATGGCTTGTGGAGATGTTGGGACCATAAGGCTGGAATTTCCAGCCAGAATTAGAGTGGTAAAGCCATTGACTCCTACACACATTTAGCTGCTTTCACCTGAATGCTGTCTAAGCTGAGACAAATAGTGTGGCTGTGTAAATCAATCTTGTTGCTACTGGTCATTTTAGAAAAAAATAGCATTTCTTATTTTTTATTTCAGCTCTATAATTTTTTAAAACTGGGTATCAAATTATTGTTGACGTACGTGGTGTGTTCGTGTGCCTTACTTTGTGTTCTGCACCTTGCTAAATGCCAAAATTTCAAACGTGTCTCAAGTTTTCAAAATATTTGCATTTATATGTAAAATGCATTGAGACAGAGGAAGGGCCATCAGCTGAGCTGAGTCTCCCAGACTTGGGAGCTTCAACGTTTGCTATCACTGACATTTGTGATGTTTGGTTTTCTAATGACTCCAATGTTTTTCCAGAGGTCATTATTTTCCTTTTGGGGAGAATCCTCCACCTCACCACATCCACGTATATGCAATATTGAGATATAAGCATAGCTGCCTTTTAAATATGACAGAGGGGAAAAAGAAATTTCAACTTCATTAAAAA
Organism: Rhipidura dahli; assembly: GCA_013399225.1. Taxonomy (NCBI): domain Eukaryota; kingdom Metazoa; phylum Chordata; class Aves; order Passeriformes; family Rhipiduridae; genus Rhipidura; species Rhipidura dahli. Next base: position 2,833,346 of record VXAC01001407.1, read on the forward strand.
GTTTCTTTAACTTGCAGGAAGTGGGGAAATTCAAGGTCATGAGAAAGCATTTTTTTAATGATTCATGATGAAGCTTTAAGGATGCCTCCGATCAGAAACATTTGATCTTCACTTTCTATTTTATAAACACAATGATTTTGAAGAGCCAATTGCAAAAGAATTATTGATACTGTGAAGTGAATTTGGCTCCTGTGAAGGTTCCACTTGCTCACTTAATGCAAGTAAAGCAGAAAGTAAATTTCTTGAATGATTTTGCGCTTTGGTTGTTGTGTTTTTGTTTTTGGTTTTTTTTTTTTTTTGGTGTATATTATTTAAAATACTTTAAACTGTGAGACTGTGAGTTGTACTTATTTATCAGGAATTATCTGTGCTTTTCCATTACACAAAAGATACATGCACATGTGGGAATTAAAGCATTTAAGACTCATGGTACCAGGGGTAAATGATAGCCAAATCTATAAATTATATCAATGATTAATTCTCACTTGAGAGATTAGTAATGACTTCTGCCAAATTACACTGATGGTTTTGTCAAACCAAAATAGTGCTTTCACTATCTGTAGCTGCCTTGTGTTAAACCTTGTGTTTCTGTAGCTGAAAAACTATGGTAAATATTTATGCTTGGAGTTGGTAGGCAAAAATCTTCTAGTGTCATTTCATTCAGAGAATCACAAGACAGATGAGGAAATAGGCTGACTCCCTACATGTATCTCTCTTTCACCTCAAATTTTCCTTTAGGCCTTATTTGTTGCTTGGTTTTTCCCTCTGAATAATTGTTTTGTCTATCTGCTGCAGTGTGTTCATTCAGGGGCAGCACAGTATTTTGTTAAAGAACACAGATCAGTTCCTTAAACTTTCTTAGCTTAAAACAAATAACCCTGATAAATACAAGAACTTTGATTTATTTTTTTTGCAAGAAGCAAAAGCAACCAGAGACAGAAGATGTTTTGCTTTCCTGTCTCAGGAAAAATACGGTCTTTAATCTCACTTGCATTATTATTCTTTTGTTCCGGTCATTAGTGTACAAAATGATATTAATGAAACTGTTACTTTTATGCCTACCTGCAACATTAGTCTAAATCATCATTCAGCTTTGCTTGTCATTTTTTTTTTTTTCCTGTTGGGCAGGTGAGAATAAATTGTGATTCTCTGTATTGCATCTATATTGGAGTATTCATGATCTGGACTGTTCCTGCTTATGTCTGCATAAACATTGACTGCAGTGTCAGGCTTTCATTAGTTTTGTGCTACTTCATAGAGCTTAATTTCTAAGCAAAAATGGTTGTTTCTTTTCTGAAGACTTAAAGAAATTGAATGCCCGATTGAAGTTACCACCATGTGTGATTTCCTTTTTATGTCACAAGTGCACTTTTGAGAAATACACTACATTTCTTTCCTGATCTGCAGGAGAGTTAAAAATTCTTAAATATGCAGGAATTTTTTATAGTCAGCTCAGCTGAAGTCTTAATATTTGTGTTGAAATATTTGTGTTGAGTTCATAATGGCAGGTGGAAAATTATATTTGTCTTTATTGCCTTTTTTAAAGTCTCATGTTTTTTCACTGATGCTCAATTAACTGATTGTAAAACCAGCTTCTGCAGAGAGACCCAGTCAGAATTCCAGGATAATTCTGTAGGTGAACTTTTCCGAGGAACCTTGTCTGTTGTGTTGCCAGCTGCGACATCTGTGAGTGCTGCTTGTAAGAATCGCTCATAGGAATCCAGGCTTCTGTCTGGCAGAGAGAAGTGAAGTTAAACTGCTTTCTGCCTGTCGCTGGCTGGCTGGCTGACGGGTCATGGTGAAATGTTTGAGGGCTGCTGTGCTTCCATCCCAGCTGGCAAATGAGCTCCACCCAGCCCTTCGCTCCTGCACCACCCCCAGCAGCACCCTAAACCCCATGGGATGGGGGAGAGAACTGGAAAAGCCAGACAAGCTGTGGGTAAAGAACAAAAGTTTAAAAAAAAAAAAAAAAAAGCTGTGCATGTGAGCAAAGCAAAATGAGGAATTCACTCCCCCGTTGCCATGGGCAGGTGGGCATTCAGCCATCCCCAGCAATGCAGGGCTCGACCACTCACTACAGTGACTTGGGGAGAAAAATGACGTCACTGAGCATCCCTGCTCCTTCTTTCCCAGCTTTCCATGCTGGGTATGATGCCAGGGGGTGTGCAATATCCCTTGGGTCAGCTGGGTCACCTGTCCCAGCTCTGTCCCCTCACAGTTTGTTGTGCACCCCCAGCTTCTCGCTGGTGGGAAAGGCCCTGACTGACCGTGTGTGAGTGCTGCAGTAATGGAAACACCCCTTGTTCAATCCCATCCTCCAAGTGGGGAGTTCCAGAGGAAACCCTTCAGTGTGCATTAGCACCATTCAACCTATAGATTAGAACACCTACCTCTAATGGTATTGTCATTGGCATGACGTTCCCGTTGTCTGAACAAATTAAGGTTCTTTTTAAGCTTTTTCACTCCCTGAGGGCTTTTAGTGTTTGTAGTCAGCAGCCACACCATATTTGTGATTCTGTTTAATTATGTACAATTAAGTGGGTCATAGCTCTGCATGTAGGAAATAATGTTTATAAAGAAAACTTAGTGTATCTATGGTAAGTTGCAGGAGTTTTATTGTGCTTAATTTCTGTTTCTGGCAGAACTGGGAGTACTTACTAGTTAAAAGTTGATGGATTTTTCATTGATATTCTGCTGCTTAATTTCAAAAGATGGGATGCATTTCTATCAACTTCAATTTGCCAAAGTGAACATATGCACACTTTAATTGAAATAAAGCAATAATAACTTTATGTGCTACTAAAAATATGGCTGCTCTGCATTTATGGAAAAAATGTCAGGCCAAAGATGTGCATAGTGAAGGATGTACAAAAACAACGCATTGGAAACACACCAACCAAACAAAAATCCCTTCCAAACAAACCCCCATGAACAAACCCACCTGGCTACTGTGGTGGTGCAGCCATCAGTATGTTCATAGGGAACTTTCAGATGTTCATGTTGCAGGATTTAAACATGATAAATGCACATAAACTGGCTTTGAACACAGATGAACACAGCTGATATCAGTGTCCTTTCCATATTCTACAATCCAGAAAAAAAAAAAAAAGGCAAGAAATAAGCAAGATGCACCAGTTTATATAAGCACTAATAAATGTTGAGAACCTGTTTCAGTATCTTTTTTTTTCAGTATGGAGGCATTTTGGTAGAATTTAGGAAGTTATAACTAACTTTGTTGGATACTTGGAAAACAAAGCGGAGTCTGCTTGCTCATGGGGGTTGGAACATCAAGGTAAAGTAGGCTTAAGATTAGAGGTTTCTGTCACCTGTAACATTTGATGTTGCATATTAGCACTTGATAGTTTCCTGTCATGCTTCTCCCTTTGGTTTACAAGAATTGGGCCCATGAATTTAATGTTATACTGACATGGAAAAAAAACCCAAACCTGTTTTTATTGTTATGTTAAAGGTTTGGTTTCACTGTTGTAGTAAAGGAGTTAAAGCTTTCCCTGAAAGCTCACATGCTGCCCATCAAGGTTTATCAGTTCAGTCTGACACCGGAACAGATCTAGTGAGCACTTAGCTGAAACTGTTGTTAATCTTAGCTTATACAAGACAACACTGATTCTTCCTGCAGAATTGGAATAAGTGGAGTCTTTCAGAGTAATTTTGAAATTTTAAATTTTTTTCTTACTATAGAAACATAATTTTAAAAGTATGCAGCAATGCTAGAAAAGTCAAAGGTGACTGTCACTTTTGTGCAATTGAAGAATGAACACGTAGTGCAGTCCTGCTATTGAAAATTCATGATCTTTGCTATAAAATGTTGAGAAATAAAATGAACCTTCCCTGTGTTTTTGAAACAGATTGTTAATACTTCTGCCATTATTAGAGTAAGGCCTTATAACGATCATCTTGAGTGAGTCAGAGTTTAAATTTTTAAGGAGCTGAGAAATTGCAGTGGCCCACTGAACTGCAGTGTAGTGTACTCAGTTGGATGAGCAGTCACTGCTGTGAATGAATTGCAGATTTGGAGTGGTGCATGCAGCTGGAACGTGGCTCAGGTTAAGGGATGCTCCCCACGGGAACCTCATCTCTAAGAAACTTGAGAGGGCTTCTGGATGGTCTCTACTGCTCTTGCTAAGAGCAGTGCCAAGGCATGGTGCAGAGCCTGGCTATGTTAAATGCTGACTATAAAGATGGAATGTGTGTTTATCCCTGGTTTACAGCCCAGAGTGAATAACTACATGTGATTACAGTCACAGCTGGAGTGCTCAGGGCAGTGGCCTGGAGTGTCAGTTGTCACTTAGTGATTATTTTGGGCACGCATCATCGTTTGGGTTTTTCCCAATCAAACACTTAAACAAGAAATTGTCAGGTTTAGAAATTTAACTTGCTGTGACAGGTGATTGTAAAAACTGGCATAAGCCTGTGACAGCTCCTCCCAGGTGCAGGTTGTGGGGGCAGACCTCTCTGTCTTTTGCTGCAAGAGCCACCACGACATTCAGACTCTGGGATGGGCTGTTTGGACAGCTGCTCCCTCTGTTTCGTAGTGGTCTCAGAACAGTGGACCAGATGGATTTAATGTCTGTAAAAGAGACCTTTGGGAGCCTGGGACAATGAAAGTTTGTAGTGATACAGGCAAAACCTTATGAGGACAAATGTTCATCACTTACTCACTAAAAGGATCTGCTGTGTAGCAGGGATCTTTTTTTGGTATGCACTCAATTAGTGTCTTGCAGACAGTTTGATGCCTGGGTGTTGTAGTCACAGACTTCAGCTAAATGATATAAAAAGTTGTTGTTGGGCTATTAAATAATAGCTCTTTTTTGAGGGCAATTTTGTATGTATGTCCATATAGGCAGCCTTTCAGACATGTTTGGTATTGAAAATAATTTTATTTGTATTTCTGGTTAAGATTGTTATTTTCTCTACCTAAGCTTGGAATTTTTGTGTATGTATGGTATCTGTTACATACAATGTCTGTAAAGGTATTAGATATGAGCTTAGTGAGAGTTTGGAATCGCTATACCATAATAAATGCCTGATGTAATTATTTTACTGCATGTGCAGGTAGGAGCTCTACTGAGTGGTTCTTGCCTGTCTTTAGGTGCCCTGGTTCATCTGTGGCAGGATTACTCCTGAGCAGAAGCCCTGGGCTCAGAGCCTGCTCTTGTGAGCAAACGAAACTTCACATGAATGATGACTGAATCAAGGCTGATAATAGGAACTGCTGCTTGGTGGGAGAAGTAAAACTGGGTAATTTAAAACTAATTAGGATATGGTTATTTTTACTCTCATAGCTCTGTGACATCTGTAGACCATAGGAATGGGGGAGTTAGGCAGGATTGTACATTAAATTCATGTTAGTACTTGCAGGAGTAATAGTACTGAAATTGTATGTTGATGTCTTGCAGTTTCTCTGGTATGATGCTTGTCACTGAATTATTATACAATGATATATAATCTTGCAAGTGAAACAGAATGGCTTAGTTAAGGTGTTTGCACTCTTACTATTGCTCTTCCAAGAAAATGAACTTAATTCATTAGTGATAACAGTGCAAGACAAATATCAACCTGTTGAGATAAGTCATGGCTACAACTGTGTTCTAGAATATTGTCAAAGGCAAGTGGCAAGTGAAGAATATCAGCATTTCATTGAAAAAAATTGATTATTGGTCAAGAGCAAAGCAGGGAGAAAAAATAGTGAGCTTTAGACTTCATGTCAAGAATGTAGAATATACAAATTAGAAATGCTACTCAGATGGAAATTGGGTAGGTATTCTAAATGTGTGTATGCTCTTTAAAGCCAAATCATTAAAGATTCTAAACCTTATTCCTGGTCTGGTTGTTGAAATTTCAGTGCTCACAGAAGCCCTTGGAGGTGAGAACTGAAAGTCTTGCCCATTGCTGGAAGCAGGTGTATTGTTTATATGCTGGTTAAAGTACATGGTAAGATCTGTGCCAGGAATGTAAAATTGCCTCTTTCACCCCTTTGGTTCTAAAGCATTCTCGTGCCTCTCTTGGTGACTGGAAGCAGATTGTTGTTGATAAATGGCTCTTTCTGTGTTAGTTTCCTCTAATTTTGAATCTTGAAAAAGTCAAATTCATAAGCAATTTTGTCTTAGATTACAGTACTTGAGAGGAGTTGCACTGATTTGCTGGCCTGGGTTGCACCACTGTCTTGCTGATTCAAAAGCTTTTAGGAAAGGTAATCACAGGTGTGAAACTGATGCCTGAAGTGGCCACCTAAAAACAGAGACTAGACAGGAGTAAGGGAATAAAGGTGGGCGTTTATTTGAAAGGCCTTTAAAGGTACCCCTGGGGAGCCAGAGGCTGCTGCCCAGATGGACCCCAAGATGGACAACAGGTCACGAGTTCTTCACACTTTTACAGGTTTGGTTCATTTGCATATCAGGGTTAATTCTCCAATTAAAGCTTCAGTTTAATGATATAATTTCCCCAAGCTTGTCTGCCCTTTAGAGGCTTTTGGTTTATACTTTTTGGGCCTAGGACAGTCTGGGTGTCCTTGGAGAGCAGGCCTGGAGAGCCTACCCAGCACGAGAGGGCAGAAATTAACAGGATACAAGAGCTTCAGAGTTACACACTAAGCAGTACAGTATTTGAGAAATATAAAAGTTAAAACCTAAGGCACCAAAACAAGGGCTGTAAGTGTAGGTCTTGTGTTTTGTAGCAGTGGGACAGGTTTTTATTAATTTCTTAGTGTGTAGTTTCTTCAAATGATCAAATTAAGGCCTTAGCAGACACAAATCTAGAGTGAGCTCAGATCTAGTGAATTGTGCAACTATAAATGTAAACAAATACTACTGAAATGAATGGTTTAGCTTCACATTTACCCCGCTATGAAAGCTGAATGCAAGCTGACCTTCAGGTTAAATAGTTTCATAGGCAATATGATGGTGTATATATACATTGCTTATCTAGTGTGAGCACTGCTGGGGTAATTTGAAGGGCAGCTTTAGTTTTTATTGCTTCAAATAAGACTAATAGTACTGAAATTTATGTTTTAAAGTATTCATAAGTTATTACATTAAATTATCTGCTTATGACATCCTTTAAGTGTGGATTTCAATAATTCAAGATGAGATTTTACCATTCTGTTGATTTTTTTTTTTTAAGTTTTGGGGCTTTTTTTGCCCTTAACAGTCCCCCCCCTTGTTGTATGTTGTGGGGGGTTTTTTCAACTAGGAAAGGAACTTCTGTGTTTTGAGAGAAATCTCTCCCTGGAGGCTGATAATCAGATGATAGGATTCTGTGGAGAGTGAAGTTGTGAGCTGATAACTTCTGCACTAAACAGTCCTGCAGCTGTCTGTCAGTCATAAACTTAGACATTCCCCTAAGTGTGGAGGATGCAGGCTGATGGAATTGTCCCCCATTGCTGATCTGGAAATTGGAGGCTTAGGGAATTTTATTACTGATCTAGACAACTGAGACCTTTTCTTTTTGGGGGAAATAGAGTATAGATTCCATGGCTCAATGCTTGTAATGGCTGGAGATTTCAATCTCTCCTTGGGATAGAGGAAGTAGAATTTAAGTATGAAATCCTAACTGATTTGAATCAATGACTCCATTAAGGCTACCTACTGCCAGTGATCAAGGTGTCATTCAATAAATGCAGCACAGTGAAATCCATGTGCATGTAGAGCTCCCAAACAATTCATCTTTCATTCCTTGCAAATACCATTAGGTTTTCCTTGCAAAGAATACTTGTGTTAGATGGAGTTTGAAAGTGATACTATTTATGTTGGCAGTTAAGTGATGGCTGAGACACTGACCTGTAGTTTCCAGAAGAATATAACGTGAGAACATAGACTAAAGGTGCTTTGGTTGTGTGTGATGTGGGAAACCTGTTTAAACTTGGAAATGAAACTGCAACCAGCACAAGAGGGAGCACTTTAAATTTCGGTATTGTACCCTGAGCACTCTGGATGCTTCTGTATAACCATAAAAGAGTTATTAAAGATGAGAGAAATTAACACTCTCCCACAGAGATCCCAGCAAAACACCAATCACTGCTGTCTGCCGAGTGTATGAATTATTAGATGTTCATTAAGAAAACCACTGGGCAGTGTAATTGTGTGGAAAACAGACTGCTTATGTTTTGGAATTGAAATGTTTCACATACATCTGAGTTGGAGCCTTTGTAATATTAATGGCATGGGCATATGCATTTAATTTTTTTCACACTAGCAAAAACATTTACACCTCCTGTGTGCTGAAACTCAGAGTTTTGGAAACAATTGTTGTGTTTGGAAGTGTTTGACACTTAGAAATAATTTTTTAATAGAAAGAATTTGAAACATTTAAATAGGAAAAGCAGTGATATTTCTATTATATGAGAATCATTTATATTATGGACATACTGGATTTCTCCTTTTTTTTAATTTTCCAACGAGAGTCTTATCAAATCCATCCTTTCTTCCACTGTTTTGAACAGAGTATCAAATCTGATCCTTTTCCCAGTGATGTCATGTAGGATTTTGCTATTATCTTTATAGGAACAGACTTTTCAGGAAAGGCATCAGGTGAACTGAACTGTAGAAACAGCAGTGACACAGTTAGAAATGACATTTTTAGGTTACAATAAAAGATTTGCTCCATTCAGCAGATGTGCGTCAAAAAAGAAATTGTAAACACACAGGGGAGGTTCTTCTAAGTTTCAAAAAAAATCTTTGATCTTGTGGATAAGTTCCACAGAGCTGGGGAATTTACACAGGAAGGGTTCCAGTTCTATTCCTCCTGAGGAAAACAAAGTTTTGATGGAGAAACTGTTTTGTTGTAGGGGTTTTTGTTTGTTTATTTATTTCCATTTTTTACAGGTTTTGCTAAAGAAGTATATTTTATTGAAGGGGGTATCTCTCTGGAAAAGGAATTGATGATGTCTTGCTTAGCATATTGGTGCTGCACTATTGCTTGACATAATGTGACCTAATATGGATAGAAAGTACTTGATTGGGGCTATATGAGCACACATGAGACTTAGAAAATGAGATTTGTCTCACAGACTTGTTGACTTTCAACAGCAATGTGGCCCCATTTTTCTTTCTCTGTGGTGTGTCATTGTAGGATTTCACTTGTAACAAAAAATGGGAACTCTTCTGCTTAAAAGCTGTGATCCCAAACCTCATCAAAACCAGCCTGTTGATCTCTTCTTTATTTAATCATCTTAAAATATGTATTTGTTAGTAACACTATTGAATGGATACATGCAGTGGCTTAATATTTGCAGGATAGCATAGAAGATGTGACTGTGAAATGTTTTCACCATAAGCTGTGTTTTAATAAGAAAAAAACAATGAAATAAAACCTAATCAAACCTTGTGGCATTGGCAGAAATAGGAGTAGCCATGATTTGGAGAGGAACACTCTTGTGCACTGAGACCAAAACTTCTCATAAAGGTACTGTGAGACTGGGATACAGATGGCCAGCAAATAATCTTAATTTTGGAATAGTGGCTACTACTATTTACATTAACATATATGAGACTGTCATCCCCACGGGGATCTTTCAGTAGGATAATGTTAAATCCTGCATTCTCTGACAAGCCAGTCTCCTTTGGGTAAGAATGCCCGTTCTGAATGGTAACTCAATAGAGATGATGTGATTAGGAACTGGATTTGTTTAGTGGCACACGAGCTTGTATTAATAACAAAAAATAAAGCCTGAGTTCTTTTGATGTTATGGGTAGGGTAGTGGTGGATCTCTAGGCAGAAGAAAAGGCTGTATGTTCAGTGTAAAGCATTGGGTAATATAATCAGAAAGCTTTACTGTAGTAACAAGTGTAACAGCATCTTAAGTATATTAATGAATCAGATTATAAAGGGTACTCCTGGACTGGTGAAGAGCTTTCATGTATGTAAGATTTGATTTGCAAGACAAGCCAGTATCACAGATTCGTGGTGTTTAATTGCAGGAAAATGAATCTCAAAAACGTCTTGGTTCACGATTGGGGTTTCAGTACCTTATTCACAGCAGGGTCGTGAACACAGGGAGGTTTTCTGTCCCTTTTCATCTTTATTGGACAAAATTGACAGCCTTAAGGACAACATAAGGAGAAGAATGTTAAGAAAATCTCCGATTTTGTTTTAAGGAAAGCATTATTAGTCTTCTGGAAGAGCTGTGAAAAAGAAAGTGGTTAATATTACTATTAATACGTAATGCAACAGACTGTAATCCTAAACTGTCAACAGGAAATTTGCTTCATTGTATGAGAGACGGGTTTGAGGTTGAAGGGGTTGGATTTCTAATAAACAAAGAGGCCCAACATTAGATTGGGTACCAGTGCACTTGAGAGTTTGCCAGTTCACAGATAATAAGCATAAGTGTATCTCATGGAGGGGGAGGGAGGGTTTTGTTTATTTTCTGTATAGAAAGAAAACAAAACCTGTCAGGGATTTAACTTTGCATTTCCAGGGGGAATTTCTGCTGTAGATGTTGATTGTGATTATCCACCCTGAAATTTTTGGTAAACAGAAGCTAAATTGCTAAACATTAAAAAGGTACAATGTCCATCTGTTTTGTCAGGAAACATTCAAAATTCGTTGATGAGAGCCCTTAAAATCCAAAGCACTTTGAAACCCAAGCACGCTGAAGTGAAATTGAAAACTCTTGTTGCATTTCATAGGCTTTGAATTAAGATCTAGTTCATCAGTACCCTTGAAGCATGGACTTAATTTTAACCATATTGATGATTTAATTAATTTAATGGCGTCTTTCATGGTGTTGAGTGCTTTCAGGGCTCTGTGAGCAGATGTGAAGCTGCTGCGTGGGTAGATTTCCATTGCAAGGTAGAGTTCCCGATGTCCAAGAACTGAGACAAAACAAAGGCAAGTAGAGAATCTCTTGCCAAAACTGTTAGACGTTCTGGTTCTCACTGAGCTTCTCTATTGCTTTCTCTTTCTGTAACTAAAGAAGTGACTTCTTTTCATTCCAGTGCAAGTAGGACTTACCTTGTTATGGTCTACGTAGGATGGCTAAAGACAAATAAGGTGGCAACACTGGAGAATAAATCTATCTCATAAAGTTGTACTTCAAAAGGATTTATCAGAAAAAAATACCAAATAAAACTAAAGACTTAAACCAGCTGATGCAAAGTAGCACAGAGTAAAATCTGCAGTTTTGGAAGCGTGCCCAGAACTTGCTGGATGTCTCCACAATAGTACATGAAATTAAGTTTCTATTGACCTTCATCCACAGTTATGAAGGACAAGTCCAGCCTGGTCATAATGGGGGTTTGTGTTCATTTAGTGTGAACATGAGCAAAAGGCAGACAGAGTAAAGCAAGGGGCTGCTCTAAGCCTTTGACACAGCCAGAACAGAAGATTTCATGAGGCAGGGCAGCTTGAGCAAATTTTCAGCTAAGCAGATAAATGCTATAAATATTACTGGTTCCTAAAAAAGAGCTCTGCTTCTTGTCAATGTATTGTTTGTTTTCTTTGAGCTAATTAACTATGCTATAAATTACTTTTCACTTTCCATTTCCCGATCCACTTCCTAATCACATCATCTCTATTGTGTTACCATTCAGAATAGGCATATTTACCCAAAGGAGACTGTGTTTATTTATCTCATGGAATAAAATGTAGCACTTGTCCATTTTCTGTTTTAAGAAAAAAAAGTCAGTCTCTACAACTTTAGGCTGTTTAAGTTGCACTGAATGTTACTTAGTTCTCTTCTCTTGGGGGAAAAGGGCTATAGATTTAGGGTGTGTTATTTATATTTCAGGTTTTGCTCTGCTTACTCTTGTAAAATCTTACTTTAAAGGGAGGGGACTAAAGATTATTGCCAAAAAAATCGCTATCCACACCAATGGAAAAAAATTCTAGAAGAAAATAATGGCTCTTGTCATTAATATTAAATGCTGTGTTACCTGTAACTTTGTGAATGTTGTGTAATATTCGTTGTAAAACTTGACTAGAGTCTTCCTGTAAGTAAAAGAGATGTTTGTTCAAACTTGAGGGGAAAAAAAAAAAAGATTCCTACATAATAAACTGCCGAGTATTTTGGATAAATGTGTTGATCTAAAATTTAGAGAGCCTGTCTTCCTGAATGAGGGATTTCTCCATAAATCCTTGATTTATTTGTTATTTGGTTGAAATGAAATGAACAACTGATGGTATCTGGCAAACACCATCTAACATATCAATGACGCCTGATGAAAGATTTTAATTAGATTTCTTTCTTGTTTTTCTGGTTATAATTTTTGAAGTACTCGACTGTGTTTACTATGGAGACTGAGGAACAACAACTGTGACTGAAAACAAGCTTGGCTTAATAATATTTAGGGAACAATCAAAGCCTGTAGTGTGTATTTAAAACAAACAAATACCCCAAACCGAAACAGTCACCAAACTCAAAAATCAAACCAAAATACAATGAACAAACACATGCAACACAAACAAAACCAGAAATAGATATGTAAGATAAAGTGATATCTTTTCACCAAGAAAAATGCTTTTGCAACAAAGATGAAAAGCAGTGACGGGCTTCTGACAATTTTTAGGTAGCTTTGGTCTTCATCAGAGGTCTCCAGGCTGCTAGAAAATTTAAAGTTTCCTGGTCCTCTGATGGCTCTCTGATAAATTTTCAAAATACACGGACAAAAATGATTAGACTGTTTATATCCTTGATTCTCTTTCGGCATCCTCAGTAAAGATTTAACCTCTCTCTCAGGGTTAATAGCTGCTGTTGAAAGAATTTGGCAAAGCACTCATAACCCAAAATAAAAACATGGAATCTGGTCAAAACAATAATGGCAGATATTGGTGTAAATCACTTGTTTCAAATGGGAATTTGAGGTAATAAAAACCCCAATATAGAGTTGAAATTGTCAGTTTCTGTTCTGGTGTGTCTCTGAATTACCATTTCCATAGTTTCTCCTGTCCTGACTTGATGTTTCCTAAGTACTATGTATAGACAGCAGGTAATTGGGGAACTATGGCAGAAATATTAAATGTTGGTGGGCTGCCCATCTATATTCAACAAATTAAACAGCCCTCTTGCAAAACTGCCATATAAGAAATTTTATAAGGAAATGCACAAAGACATTTTTCTGAATTTTTCTGGGATGTGGGCTTCTGTCAGCCATATTCTACAGGAACTTAGGTTTGCCCAAATATTCATCTGTGTATGCTTGGAGCAGGGCCAAACCAAGAATTATTCAAATATGGGTTCTTGAGAGATTGTGTTTTGCTCTTGTTGGTTCCCTGCCCACACACCCGCCAAGGTTACAAAGCTCCTCTAACTCTTTTGATGGGTTGCCTTTCCCTTCAGCACACTCATTCCCATCTTTTCATCAGGGGAATGTGGATACCTCTGCTGCCAGGCCCACTGGTGTTACTGCACTGCTTCCTGCCAGTGTCTGCCTGCTGTCTCACATGGGGAGCCTTGGCTGTGCAAGCACACCTGCACACAAAGTTTAATTTAGCACCAAGTCCCATAAAAGCTCCCTTCAACCATGCTGAATTCCATCTGGTTTTTAATAATACACTGAAACAAATATTCTTTCATTCATGATCACCCAACTTGCAGCATCAGTGATGAGAGCATTTGTTAGATTCATTACTTGACTCCATAGTTTTTTAGTTGTTTATTCTTTTTCGTGTGACTATGTAGGGGAATGCACAGTGCTTATGACTCAAGAAGAAATTAATAGTAGTAGTTTGCTACTACTATTAATTAATAACTGTAGTTAATAACTGTTCCTGATGCCCACACTCAGGTACGAGATCAGTGCTGCCGAGGTACCCAGGGCTGCCCCCCAGCTGTAATTACCCCAGGGTGATGGAGGAGGCCAATTCCACAGCAAGCACAGCTGGCTATTTATAGATCCAGTGCCATCTCTGGTGTTTAATCACTGCCATGGCCACGCTGCTGAGTGCTGCTTGGGCTTTTTGTGAATGCTTTTTGGGAATGGATGCACAAAGAATTTGATTTTTAGAGCTAATATAAATTTTAGGAACTAGCACAGCGTGTGAGTAGAACTGTGTAAATTTATGCTGCTCTAAGTAACAGAATGCATCCACAAAAATGCTAATGTTTGTAAATTTTGAAAGAAAACCAAAAAGTCATTTTGAGGAATCCATTTCTAGTTAGTGTCCAGAGGAAAAAGCCCAGTTTTCTATGACCTTTAGATAAAACCTACAAAGTACTGACCTTTAATTGCTAAATGCTTGATAAATTGAATTTTGGAGGAGGGGAACAGTACAAAAATTGAGCAAAAGGTGACACATCTTGAGTTTAGTGCTCTTTGCGTTATGTAACAACACCACACATCCTCTTCTGGCAATCAAAACCAAAATACATTTTCTTAACAGTTAATAGGCCTTAACCTAAGTAATAAAACAAACTTTGTGAATATTTGCATATATATTCTCTCTGTTTAATTTTAATTAAAAAGGTTTTTTTATCACCTCCTTGAGGGATTATGTGGGCAATTTTAAGTAGGTGTTTGACTGCTGGTAGTTTGTCTCTCCTCTACATTGCTGCATTTGTACTCTTATGTGTCTTTCATAATTAAAGAAAAATATTTTCATTTGTCCAAGATATTACTTGAAAAAGCTGTTTTTCTATAAAATCTTCAGCTGCTTTTTTCTTTTCTTATTAAAAGTTTCCCTTTTAATATTCTGCCTGTACATAAATTCAGGGACTCTGTAAAAAAGAAGATAATCCTTTCTTTACCAGTCTTACAACTGGAAAATTAATTTTTAAGTTAAAGCTTCCTGTTTCAACATTCTACCAAAATATTAATAAAAATAGTCAGATCTCTTCCAAAGACTTGCTTTTTGTGTTTAAGGCCAGATGTGATCATTAGATTGTCTAGTTTGAGTAATATATAGCAACTAAATGATTTCCTGTCAGAAAAATTGGCTCTGGGCTGTGGCCAAAGACAAAAATTATTAGGAGTCAGGCAAACGTAATTTGAGATTATTTGAAATAATTTTGGGATTCCAGGCTGATTCTTCAGATTCTGGCATCTCTTTTCCTTCCCAGCAGTCTTCCAGATCATGTGGTACAAAAAGCTGTTCCTGATGGGTGCTGCCCATCTCTGGTGACTGAGGCACACTGAGACCTGGTTTTGGTTTTAAAAAAGAGAGGAGGAAAAATACTGAAGTAAATTGCAGAACAGTTCCGGGGGTTCTAATGTTTCACTTCCTAGTTTTGGGTTGAATATAGGCTTGTTATTTACAGGGAAAATACTAACAGTTTGACTTCCAAGATTTTATTAGCTTTCATATCTTGTTTCCTGGTTGATTTGTGATCTGCTCTACCTGTGTTTGTGGTGCTTTTATGGAGAATATCCTAATTTTATGATGTGTAGTATGTGTAGCAATGTTATCAAGCAAAAAGTGGAGAAAAATAGAGATATACATTAGGAATAACTGATGGCACGTAAAGGGCATTATAAGAGTTTGTTTCCTAGGGTAAGTAATGCATTTATGCCAACCTCAGTTTTCTTTGCCTTGCTAAACCTTTTTACATTTCAGAAAAAGTTGGGAGGTTTTGTTTGTGGTTTTTATTGCTTGTTTGTGGTTTTGTTTGTTTTTGGTTGGGTTTTTTGGGGTTTTTTAATGAGTGTTTTGTTAATGCCAGGAGTGGTCCTATAGCTGTGAAATTCAGTGTTGTCTTACAGGAGGCCTAAAAACTCTAATGGTAAACTACAGAATCAGAACATGTATTCAACAGAGGCTTTTTCCAAGGCAGAGGGAGTTTATTTCAAAATCTGCAAAGAAAACTGAGCCTTCTGAAAGGTTGTTGTTATTCTATCTGTAGAGCCACGATAGGGCTGGGGATTCTCTTTCATGTCAGATGTTTGTCTCTGCAGATATGAAAGCTATAATCAGTGCATGAGGGAGCAGCATTTCATTTTCTCCTACTAGCTGAGCTCTGTATGATTGCTTCCAGACAGACGTGTGCAGTTCCATTGCTCTGTGCAGCCATTAATATGACTTTTTAATTTTTTTTTAGCAGCACCTTGTGCTTGAAGGCTCTATCTTCAATCTACCTCTGTGAATTTCCGTGCACCTTTATTCATTCTGCCAACACTGACTTAATTTCAGTGTCATGGAATAGCTGCTGTGTACCAAGGGGATATATGTAGACCTATGAAAAAAGGGAGTGAGAAAACATGAATTCATATTTAATTTGGTTTGCAGCTTTTTATCCCTCAGAAAAAGAGATAAAACTCACTGAATTTTTCAAGTCTGGGAACCAGAGTGAGACATGAGAGAAGCTGGATCTCGTTCCATTTAACATGTCTTGGGACAGTTGTTTGTTAATTCTTTGGTCTTTCCCATTCTGCCCTTAATCTGCCTGTCTGGTTTTGGATGTGTCTCTCTGTCTGAGGAGATGAGCACGCCCTCCTCCATTCCCCCCTGCTGATGTGACCAAGTGAGAAAACCAGGTGAATGATCTTGTATTACCCCTGGTTTTGCCATGTCCTGGGATTTGATATGCTGCTTTTCCTCCACCGTGGAAAAGCACTCCCACTCCTCCCTGGCCCAGTTAACCTTCTCTGACTTTGCTCCTCAGGCTGCTCAGCAAGTCCCCAGTGCTGCTCCCTTGGTTTATCTGCCTTCATGCTTTGCATGAGCAGATGGTGGCTATTACCACTGTTCTTGTTGTGCACACCGAGAACCAGCCCAGCACAGCAGCGATTTGCTTTGGACTGAGATATCCTGCACACCCCCAGTTAGGGCAGCTCGGCTGCCCTCAGCCTTGCATGTGTCAAGTCAGAGGCAGGCACTCGTTAAGAGGCACTAGACTTGCTCAGAGTGCTTCAGTGCAGTGGATTCATTATATGTGCTCAACTCCCTCCACTTGTAAAAATGAGAAATTCTGCTTTTGAATAACAACATGCTCTAGCTGACAAAGCTTTTAAGCTCTCTCAGAAATATGTTTTGATGCAGAGGAAAAGAAATCAACAGTAGAAAGTTCTGTTTAAAAATGCAGCTCGCTTTCTTGACTGGATCAGCCACTGTCTCTTTCTGTGCACTCGCTTGCCTCACTGCTTCTCTCATTTGTCTTCTGACATAGTTTAAAAAAAATTCTGGTCACTGATGATAGGGAATAGTGAAAAGGGAAAAATCTGGACACAATATTTGGCTAAAAGAAATTATTTTTTCTTTTCCACAGGTGATATAAAATGTGTCATTCTGTCTCTGGCTGTCCAGCAGTTTGAAATTAGCAGCTGGATGTCCTTTAACATCCTTTCATTGATGATGCCTGGTACTGTGCTTGCCATTTCCAGTCCTGGGTCAGCCCAAAACCTTTGCTGTGGTACAGTAATTGCTGTCTGGCTGTTCTTAATATCTCTTTAGGAAGTAAAGTTTATGGTTTTCTGTTGGGTAAGGAAATAGTTTTTATTGTGAGCACTGATCATGAAAATATTAAATTTTAAAGATGAATTTTAATCCTGGTAGGGAGCACCCATTAACAGGAATTCTTTGCAGACTTGTGAAGCCTCCAAACACTGATCATTTGTTTCCCTTTATTCTCTTCTAATTAAAGAAGAAGAATTTAGCAAAATCTTTTTTCATAGCTTCTTGAGCAGCTCCTCACTGGCTGGCCTGGCAAAGGAAGCTGTTTTGTCACGGAGCAGTTCTGGCTTACAGAGTTCCTGGTTTTGCCTCTTTGTTGCTGCCTCTGCTCTACAATGTTTTACAGGTGTACTGAAACATGTGTTTTGTGCAGATCTGGCAGGGACTGAATCAGAGTACCTATGTGGATAAAGAATAGCCTCTTTTCTTTTTATTTTGCCCAGACCCTGATATGTTTCTCAATTCAGCCTTACAAACAGTTTTATTGGCACAAGATGAGGTGGCTGAGTGCTGCAGAATCTGTAACTGCAGATAAGAAAAGACAATTTCTTACATTGGCAAAGCTGCCAAAACTCTTGTTTTGTGAAACTTCTCCCTCTGGTTATCTTTTCATCGGGCAACTGAGGAAATTGCATAGTAGGTCTTAGAGACAACAAACAAACATCAACATGTAGGTCTCATGTGTAGTCTGATTAAGTCCAGAACATCCTGTTGGAATCACTCAAAACACTTTCAGAGCCAGCTTTATTTGGCTGATAGGCTGCTTATTTTTGGAAGTTCATAATCTCTGATGATAAAGAAGTGAGTCTGTCAGAATTTTCATCCCTTCAAAAAGGAAAATAAAAACTATGAACTTCTGGGCTCAAGTTTAGATTGCTACTAAATGATCTTGCCTTGGATGGATTTTAAAAGCATGTGTGTGTTTATTTTTTAATATATCTGGAGTTTATTTTTTAATATATCTGGTGTAGAGTTAAAAACTGAAGTCTAGCATTAGAAAACCTGAGCAATTTCCAACCTTTATTCAGCTTCACTAATTCCTGGATTATAGCAAGTGAATACCTATCCCTTCTGACAGGAGTTAATCACTGCCCTTGATGCTGTTGCCAGCTGTTGGTATTTATTAGCTCTGGCACAACCAGCTAGAGTACAACAGACTAGAACAGTGGTGAAGACTCCTGAAAAAAACCCTAACATGGGTTCAAATATTAATCACATTACCTGCATATTGAATTAGTTGCTCTTGAAAAAATGTACTGTCCAGCTGCAACTTTTAATCAAGACACTCTCATTCTGGAGTTATAATAGTTTGAATAAAAGGAAATAGTAAGGAAACACTTTGTTTGCAGTTATGGGGGTTTCTTTTTTGAGATTGTTTTTCCTTTTAATGCAATTCTTGGTGGTAGTTGAGAAAAAATACAGTGATGTTGGTGAGGAGCTCTTCTTGGTTTAAGAATTACTAAATGGTATTGATACCTTTCTCATATTGAAGAAATGAAAGCTCACTTAAAAATCTCTGTGTAATTTCTTTAGTTATGTGCAGAATCTTAAATTTTGAGCAAAATACGCAGCAACTGCTTTGAAGGGGTTCTAATAATGTTACAGTTACTGGGATGGAATGTATTCAATTACTTCATGCATGCAGGAACTCTCCAACCAGTAAATTGTTTCTAATGCAGAAAGAAGCAGCTTTGCTTATTTCTGTAGCCTATGTCTCAGCCCAAGTGCTGAGAAAAGAAGCATAAAGGTGAGGTTCTAGACACAGCTCCCCAGTCAGTAGAGACACTTGTCCTTGCCTGTAGTTGTCAATGTCTCAAATTGTGTTAGTCATGCTGTGTTACCTTTAAAAAGGCATTTAAAACAGTCTACTACAATCTGCTGGCTTAACTGCTGGGACAGTGGTGGGCAGATGAAGCAAGAAGGGCTAATGTGAGCCATGGTACAGAATATGTGGTATTAACATGTACCAAAACTGATCAACTTCTCAGTATTTTTGCAGCATGGATTTTCCATAGGGGAAAAAAAAAAAAAAAAAAAGTGTGAATTTTTCTCTATTTGACAGCCAAATTGTAAATTCACAGTGTTCTAACTTCTCATTGTCACAGATGTATTTTAAATGTGATTATTCCAAGGTGGTTTTAATTACTAATTATGTAATCACTGAACTTTTAAGAGCTTTTGATTAACTCACAGGAACTATTAAATAAATTGAATTGCTGTTGTAAAGCTAGTTACAATGAAAAATTACTTCAGAGGAAGTTAAAATAGACGTATATTTATGTGTTTGTATTTATAGATGGTACAGATTGCTGCTACTGCAGTAAGTAGGTCCAGGTAGCCAAGAAATCAACAAAATTGGAATGTCAGAGGGAAAAATAATGAGTTGTTTAAAACTAGGGATATCATTACAGTTATTAGCAGTGTCTGATGATTCAGTGTCCATCTTTGTTCTCCCTGTCAAAGCTGGATGATGCTTAGATTTCCCTGGAACAGCTGTTTTATCTTCAGTTGAACTTTTTGGTTTGTTGTGAAATTCTGCCTGGGAGGTCCATGCAGTTTCTGGTAAAGAGAGTTAAATAGTCCTGAGAGGAGCTAAAGGTCCTCATAGTTCTCCCATGCTGCTTCCATTCCTGTGCTGTGTGAACACTGCTAAGTAAAATTTGCTCTCCAGTCTTGGAGCAGAATTATTGAGGAATAAAAGTGGATGTTTTAATCTCTTCTGAGAAGTGTTATGTTCAAGGTACAGCAGCGGAGTGACCTGAACTTGAAGGTGCAGTGGTGCATGGTGTGCCTCAGTTCTTGGCTGTCCCACTGTGCACTTTCAGACCTCAGCATTCCTTATGACTCCTCCTGGTAAATGAGATGTTGAACCAGTTTGTTCTTACAGCAGGGGAAGGCTCTGAGCAGCTGATATCTGTGCTCTGCTCTGTTTCTAGCTTTGCAAGCATTGCTCATCTTCCATGTTTGTAACTTACACATTCTATTGCCTCTATGAGCTCCCAGGCTACTCATTTGCTGCAAAACCAACCAGCTCATTGTACCAGTTTATTTTACTCACTGAGGTCCTTATTA